>VDFB02271600.1:0-110275 GCA_007258455.2 Sequoia sempervirens | reverse complement strand
TTGCTTGATAAATATTAAATATTTCATTATATTTGATAAAATATTTAATTTTTAAACAAACTATTTATTTTTTTTGTCAAATTAAATAAAAATTACTTGGTAAATATTAAATATTTCATTAAATAAAAATTGTTTGATAAATATTAAATATTAAATATTTCATTATATTTGATAAAACATTTAATTTTTAAACAAACTATTTAATATTATTGTCAAATTAAATAAAAATTGCTTGATAATTGATAAATATTAAATGTTTTATCAAATATTAAATATTAAATATTAAATGTTTTATAATGAAATATAAAAATGTTTTATCCCCATTTGAATGGCATTGACTAAATAATAAAATATTATTATATTTACTTTAGTCATTCAACCTAAAATTGAACAAAATGCTTTTATATTTAATAGTTAAGTTATTGGCATTGCTGTTAGTGTTTACCTTTATCTTTATATTGCTGTTATATCGCTGTTATACTGCTGTTATAATCTTTATCTATGCACATATTGTCATATTGATATTGTTGCACATATTTGATATTTCAAATTGCTCTCTTTCTCTATTTATATATAATATATTTTTAAAAATTCATATATATATATTTCTAAAAATTCCTATATCGCCGTCCCCCCGCCGTCCCCAAAAATCTGCCCTCGGACTGCCGTCCCCGAAACGCGTCCCTGCCGTCCCCCCGTCCCCGTCCCCGTCCCCGAAACGCCGTGGAACATAGAAATAAACTGTGTTGGAAATTGCATCTGGAATTGCATCCTTGGAAAAATAGAAAAGGGGAAGAAAGTAATGACTTGGTTCAAAGGAAAAGAGATAGAATGTGACTCCAATGTGTACCTCTATTCGTAAAGAGGTACATATGAATACCAATAAATCTCAAGAAAAAAAGTCTACTAATTAAAGCCTTTCATATTAAAATTTGAATTAAGTCCAACATTTATTCTCTTTTTAAAATGGTGGCAACATTTGAGTCCAAACATCCATGGTTTGAGTAGACAATGACATACCAAATTGTGTAGTGTCTACTAGCACACCCTTATTTCTTGCCTCACACTCCATGTACAACCTTGCCACCATGGCCTTCCCTGCTAGGGTTGTTTTTATGCAACCTTTTACCACCTATCCACAATAGATGATTATAATCCCTGTGTAGCTACCCTATAATTCTCATAAAACAAATGACGTAACCAAACTCTACTCCCTCCTTGTGTAATGTCCTGCTTTATTCTCAATGTACGCTGTCATGCCTCACCAAATAAGATCACAGCAACAAATATAAACCCCAGGCGTTGAAAATAATTAAATAACTTTTCCTTGTGAAGGGCCGACTGAGTTAAGACAACCAGCGATGGAATAAAGGTGGCCGACCTAGGGCAAAAGGATATTAAATGGGCAGCGATTAGTTAAAAGAGGGGGGGCGGCTGAGTTTAGGTGAAAATTATCATAAGGCAGTGCTTAGTTCTGGAAGATGCAACTCTTGCCAAGGGAAATGGGCTTTTGAAGAGGCATGACTTTCCCTCCCTCAAGTGCAAGATATAAAAAGAGGAACAACTCAAATAGAAGAGGCATCAAGTGATGAATGGACAATCAATTGGAAATCAAGTAAGCAGATTGGAAACAAGAGAAATAAGGAGTGGAAATAATAAGAGATCTATTGGATTAATTATTAGCAAGAATATATTTGGGAAGTTTTATATATATATATGATGTTTATATATGATTATGCAATAATGATGCTTGAAGCAATTATTGACCCTTATAAATAATTATAATTCTTCCTTTATTCTAAATATGGAAGATAAATTGAAGGAGATCAGAAAATAAATAAACATCTGCATTCAGAAAGACAGCAGCCATTGAATATGATAAGTGATTGGTATGCATCATGATGGAGTATAATGTTTTTATATATATAATCTCTTATGTATCTTTAACCTAGTTACTGATGGGAATTGCTAATCTATTTGTTTCCCTATAAGCAATCAGGCATGGATTTGCAAGGGAACACGGTTGGGAGAAGCAGCAGACCGGTTCCACAATGTAAGTAGACCACCCCATGTTGGATGGTAACGAGAGTTCCTGCCACTTGGGGCCAAAGGGTGATTGCCACGCTCTTGGGCTTAATTGTAATGAACAGTCCCTGGGTTCCCCAATGTAAGTAACCACCCCATGTTGGATGGTAATGGGAGTTCCTGCCACTTGGGGCCAAGGGGTGATTGCCATGCTCCTGGGCTTAATTGTGATGAGTAGACTCTGGGCGCCCTACCGTGTTTTCCTTTCCAATCCTTTCTATGGTTGGCTTTTGGAAATGAAACTATAGATTAGACCCAATTAGGCAATGTTATTTATATTAATTGTTCATTTACTATTAAGTTCAATAACTTTTATATGATTTAATTTTAGAATACTATTCGTAAGACAAATATATTGTTGGAATTGTTACTTTTTGGGAAAATTCGGGCATTCCCCAACTAGGGGACATTACACCTTGAACTTTTTTCTTGTCTTTATCTAGAGTTGTTGCAAATTGCATAAGAGATTTTTTAGGATTGAATGGGCTTTTTGAATATGTTTTTGGGGGTTGGAAGGGCATTCAAATGGATTATTTGAAACCCCAATAACTGCAACACACCCACACCCTAAAGAACCCCTAGTACCTCTATGGCTTCTTTATTGAATCCCAATCTCTTCACCTTCACTACCATAACCCTCATTGCTGCTTTTTTTCTTCTTTTTTTGAAAACACAGTTGCAAGTGCAAACATAAAACAAAAAACCCAAAGAAATCTTCAAATGTTTAAAACTTTGAAAGGAACCAAAAAACAATTCAAAAGGATTTGTACAAATGAGCAATGGATGGTAAACTTACCTCAAATGTAGTTTTGATGCTCTCCTGTCTTCTTCTCACTAATTTTCTCTTTCTTTGTCTTCTCACAAAATGCAAAGTACAAAAATAACGGAGTTTATGTTTATGGGTGTTAGTGTCTGTGTTTTAGGTTTAGGGTTGTTGTAAAAGGGTGTGTGGGTCCTTGTGGGGCCCTCACTCCTTTTTTACTCAAACTGTCCCATGGAGTTTCCTACTGTTTCTGAGCATTTTTTTCAACATACCAAGACATTTCTGATTTTTCCTAGGGGTAGGGGCAAAGAAGGAAATGTTTCCTACCTATCTCAATGTTCCCAGAATGTTTCCTAGGGGAATGCGATCAAAAATATTAGGGATGCATCCTGCGGTACATAGTCTCATTACTCTCATATGCCTCCCCGAGGCTTGGAATATTAGAATCCCCATATCCAGTAAATGTGAAAACTAGAGATACAATGGAAACAATGCATTTGACATCAACCCAAAAAGTGTCACTCTTCAGTACTTCCTTCACCCTCTTCCCCTACTCTAAATTGGACTCAACACACTGATTCCCCTCGTGTCATGAACATTAGTTAAAAGGGCTCTTGCAACTCAACGAGAATTAAGTATGAGGCACATCTGATCTAAATAGGTTTAAGAAATTCCTTCTTGGAGAAAGTTCAGAATAGTGCATGAATGTGTGATGATTGCAAATAAAAGATGTGCGGATAAAACATCTGCACATCTCTCACATTGAGTACAACCCATTTGATCTAGTCAACTTTCCACATGTCCTTTAGTGCATTGTGATTGTGATTTTGTGACTTCATCTAAAGCTGCAAAGGCAGAATTGGAGACCTTTAAGACCAGAAGCCAATGTTGTGCCGAAGAATTTTTGTCTCTGCCTATTTCAGCTTTGAGTCCTCTCTCATCAATCATAAATTTGCCACCACAAATTAACCAATTTGATCAAACAGAGAGCCCTGTTACAGATTTATACAACATTACCCTTGTCCTCTTTTCTTTGAATGGACGGTTAACTACCACTCATCCCTAAGCTTACTTTATATCAAAGTAAAGTAAAGGAATTTAAACAACTAAGTCTATGTTAATGAAGCATTTCAGACTTGTTAGCATCGAGTTTTGATGTGGTGGTGTCAAGATGTTTCAGTCCAAATCACACTTGGTGATGAGCTTTGGATTGTAGATATGCTGAAAGAGTCTAAGCAATCAATTATCACTATCCATTCATCATATATAGTACAATGTGACTTTCATGGCTATTCAGTGTGAACTTATATTGTTTGAGTACTACTCTCATTGCTGGTATAAGAGCACTTGGACCTAGTGTAGTGCATTTTTATAACAAGTGTCACAAAAGAGTCTTATTTATCTACTTAAACACCAAAACAACACATGATCAATGAAAGATTAATCGATGAAGATTTAATTGGGATTACATATCATGATCTCTTAGGTCTCAATTACTCATTGTGGTCAATTTTGAAGGCAGTTACTGAGCCATTTTCCAGATTGTGGTCAATGATGATCTCCATGGCTAATTGTGATCAATGGAAAGAGATTGTTTGTAATTATGTCTAGATGCATGCTTCTTCATTTTATACCCCATATACACATAATTAATCAGTTAAACAATGTATTGGAAAATGTAAGAGGGAAAATCACTTATGCAACTATTACAAAATTAACTGAAACAATTAAACAAATAATTAAACTCGTCAAACCAGATGAAGTCAACTTGCTTCCTTTTTTGTCATCAGGTAGCAAGAAAGGGTCCCTAAGACTCAAACCAGCTGCAACTTTTAGGATGGGATCCAAGATTGATCAATGAAGTATTTAATTTGATTTACATAGAGTCATCTCATAGTCTCAATTACTCATTATGGTCAAATTTGATGGTAATTACTCATAGCCATTTTCCAGACTGGCCAATTATGATTTATGGCTAATTGTAATCAATGGAAAGAGACTCTTTGTAATTATGCCTAGATGCATGCTTCTTCACTTTATACTCTTTATACACATGATTAATCAGTTAAACAATGTTATTGGAAATTGAAAGGGGCAAAGCCACTCATCTTGTAAAAATTACAAAATTAAGTGAAACAGATAATTAAACTTGTCATACAGATGGAAGTCAACTTACTTCCTTTTTGTCATAAGGTAGCATGAAAGGGTCCCTAACACTCAAACCAGCTGCAACTGTAAGGATGGGATCCAAGCAATGGAGAAGTGCACCCATTATAATCATCTTACCCAACTTAGGTTCCACAGGAAGCATCGACAAGTGGCGTCCTGCAAAATTCAAAGACATGCCATAAGACCATAGTAGATTAAGAGATCTTTAACAAGCAACAAGGTTGGTCTCCAACCTGATAGACATTTTGAAAACAATCGCAATTGCTAAAATTCACTTAGAACATTTATGGGTGTTTAAACTTATTAGAATTTTCAAAATCAATTATGCATACCAAGAATAGTTAAGTTTTCCTTGTCATCAAGAGCTCCAATAGTCTTCAAATATTCAACTGCATTTTGAACCTAGAACAAAGATAAATGAGTATATAAGAAAATGAGGTTTACAAGGAACTCAAACCCATATCAGAGATGGAAGAACTGATAAGATGCAGAATGCTCTAACAAAAGCAAGCTAAAATATTCATGGTTTATGCTTTCATCTAGTCCAAGATCTCTTAGTTTCTTTTTTTTTTTGTTTGAGAACTTCTTACATACCGAAAGTGGCTCTGGTGGTTGTAAAGCTCTTGACAAGAATTCTACAATGCTTCCAAGCTGCAAGCTTTTAATTTGCAAACAAAGAGATTGTAAAGGCGTTCTCAGAAGCTCAGGTAACTGATACTCTTCTAAAGCATCATATACACATCTTGGATAAAGATGATAGCATTCGCCTGGTTGAACACGACCCGCTCGGCCTCTCCTCTATAGATAAAATGAAAAAATATTTGTAAACAGACATATGACAGATTAAAACATGCAGGAAAGCATGAATTACAAAAAATTGATTTGTATTCAGACGATAGACACATATCTGAAACACCAATTCCTTTCTGCTGTCAATACAACCTTTCTAAGTGTGTAGTTTATTGACATTTTGATTTTAGATTTTCTACAATCAAACACAAATGAATAACATTTTAGTTTTAGATTTTCTACAATAAAAAACAAATGAACCAGATACAGATACTAATCTTAAAATTCAAAGTCAGGAAATAAGGTGTCATGGGTGGTATTTAATCTTTTCCAAATCAGCAGAAAAATAGAAGCTAGGCCCCTTGTCAAAACT
This sequence comes from Sequoia sempervirens, assembly GCA_007258455.2. Lineage (NCBI taxonomy): Eukaryota > Viridiplantae > Streptophyta > Pinopsida > Cupressales > Cupressaceae > Sequoia > Sequoia sempervirens. The sequence goes on along the minus strand of VDFB02271600.1, from coordinate 104,096 downwards.
GACTTCCAGAAATAACATGCATTTTTTACCCATACCAATCGGCTCAGACTTTAATTTCCATTACGGAACGGATGGCTTTACACAAATGGATTCACTTGCTGTTGAAAAAGTAAAAACAATAAAGTTAAAACCTGGTTCAAGCAATACACCAAACTATGAAGTCTATCTCATATTCGCTTGGAAAGGCACTTAAGCTGGAAAATATACTATAAGATTAATCATTAATGTTCTTCTAATGAACAGGATTTGTTGTTTAGTGAAAAGATTAAGCCATGCTCTCTTCAATGATCATCCATGTCAAGAGAGAAGATAACCTTGGCATGGGAAGAAGGAACACAATATTTGTTACTGGAAAACATGGCCTCAATCGATCAGGACTCAGAACAAGAATCAAGTTCAAATTAAATAGATGGTTGTGAGAATTCAAAAATGAGGCAAGACCTTACATGTGGGACTGAACAACATCAGAGTCACTGAATACATTATAATGGATGTTCATTTTGAGTTTGTGAAGTTCAGGGTTGAAAAACTACACTGCTCTTATCAGGTGCCCATGTTCAAAGAAGGGCTTGGGAAAAAAAGCATCAGATATACTTATATGCACAAACCTTGGTAAAATTCAACAAGGAAGCAAACCATAAGCCAAGTGCAAGAAAAGTCCTTTCAGAAATGGCCCCTTTACCACACATTATCTTAACTTTGACCATTTGCTTACCATGCCCATCTACTTATTATTGTCAATATTTCAATCAAGTAACTGAATTTGTCAATTGTATATTTGTCTGTATTAATTACACCAGAGAACAAGAACTTCTGGAGCATTAAAGCCTACTTGTGAAGTTATAGATTAACCTTATTTGTAGCTTCTTTTGCATTACATGTCCTTGATAAAGAGTTACCTTCATTTAAAACAGGATCTTGATTACTACATGAAAAATAGTTTTAGTGTTTTCTATTCCCTTTTCTTCATTTCCCAGCAAGGCAACACTGATTAAATTTATTATGCATTGAATTAGTGCATGATCAAAACAAAGCCATATCATTCAAACCACTTGAGCTCTGATATAATATAGGGAAATGCCTCATATAAACTTTAATTAAAACTGTGATATATCATACTTGCCGGGCAGAAGCTTTTGATATCCAAGAAGGAAGTAGGCAAGGAGTGTTGTTCAACGCATCATAAGAAGTTTCTTTGGCTTTCCCACAGTCAACAACAAAAACAACATCATTGATGGTTATGCTCGTCTCTGCCATGTTTGTCGCAAGTACTATCTTTCGGATATCACGGGGTGGTTTTTCAAAAATTAATTTCTGCAGCAAAGCATCAAATTATCTTCTGAGTTCTGAGAAATCACACATCATAATATAAAAAAATATGCTAAAACTATTTGGCCATTGCTAGATGCAATGATCATAAATAGCATGTGTGTCTTACAAAAATTAATAAATATATGAATTACTTTCAGCATAGGTAATGACATTTCACAATGTACAAGAACTGCAATGTCAGCATTTGACAAAACATAATCTCATATTAAAAGAGTCTATGCAAGCTAATGACAGATTCAGAATCAAGGCAATCTTTGAATTTTGACATTTAAAAAAACATATAAGTTCAAAATTTGAAAATGCATGATTAGAAGAAACAAGACTGGCATGAGAAAGTTTTAACTACATGAAAACTTGTGCTCAAATTAAACAGTTTTGTGGGAAATGAAAGCACACTCCAAATTTGATTCCTTATAAGACATTGAAATTACAGATACCTGCTCTGAACTAGCCATTGATCCATGGCATGCAAGCAGCAGAACCCTGGTTGGATCTCCTAGAAGAGGATGTGCAGTAAGTTGGTTCTTTAAAGAATTAATATCATCCCATCCTGTCATAAACACCAATACGGCACCTGATCTTTCATTTCTACAAATATGGCATAAGACTGTTTCTATGAGATTGAAGCCTATGCAATCAGGATTCCAACAAGCCAAAGAATTCTGTGTAGTGGAACTATACTGGTCAAAGTTAGCATTTGCAAGTGCATCCTGAACAGAAATTTCAAACAGCATTAGAGTAAGAATCATACAAAATTGAATTGTCCATATATTAGATGAATGTCACAATTCAAAACCTAAATATCATGAGACTGCACCTCAACATGGGCAGCAAGCCGACTCTTCCGCTTCTGAAGTGCTTGTCTCTGCATTTTCCATGCTTTGTCTTGTCCATAATCATCCAATTGGTTAGATTGTGTAAGTCTATAACCTATCTTCTCCAATATATTTTCCAAATAATACCTTCTCACTGGATGTGTAAAACCCTGCACGTGAGGAATCGTAGGAAATATTATTAGATATATAAATATCATAATCAAAAAAATGAAAAATATTAAAGTAAAGACAAAAAAAGAGATGTTAAGCTGATGTAAATAAGGAGTAAGAAACCCAAATTAATCCCTACCATTAATGAGATTAACAGCTGCTAATTCCTTGGCATCCCCAATCCAAGGTACAACTAAAGATAGTGAACCTAGGAAGAAATTAAATGTCCTTTATAGAAACTCAATGGGAAGGTTATTTTTCAATAGTATATGTTGTTTTCAACAGAAATGGAAGAAAGCTCTGTGTCTGATCATGTTCCCAAGTATTAAGATCTAAGAGAACAAATGTATGCTATTGATAACAAAAATAATGAAGACATGGTGTTGTAGTACTCAGCAGTTTACCACCCTTGATTGGTACTTTGGTAACTGCCTTGAATATTACAACTGATTCTTCAACTGTCAACATAAATTTAACAAGTTCTGCAGCTTCTTATTGCAGAAGGAAAGATAGAAACAACAATTCAGAGGAAATAGAAGTAGGTATGCATCATGCCTCTGTTACAAGTTAGAAGAAAAATGACAATGAAGAGTTTTGAACAGAACACAGGCACTACATCTTCAAGTAAACTTCTAGAACTCATGCAAAATGTTTTAATATAGAAGAATGTGTCATCTTAAAAAGGATTGCAGAAAATGATTGTAGAGCTAGCCATATAAAAAGAAGCACATGTTAGCACTGTTAAGTGTAATAGGAATGAAGGTAAACTGCTATAAGGCTTTGTTTTGTTGTTTATCAAGATGAAAACAATGTCCTGAGTAAAGATTGGTATTTCAACTCAACTGTGTGCAGATATATGACTAGCAAATAACATTGCCTTTTTCATTAAGCCTTGTGTAAATCAAACACAAATATTCAGGGTGATGGAAGGGCATGAACTCTTCAAGAAATGTCTAGCAAACAACAAGATGGTCTTCTTTCAAAATGTTCATCTGTTCCAAGTTTATACATCTGACTCCTAGCAATTGTATATGTCTTGAAGAAGAAAGGCATATAGGTGAAGGATCCAAACACGGAAGGTTCATTGCTTCATCAAGGAATAGCTGAATGAGTCCAATATTGTATTAGGAAATAAGATAGGAGTAAGTTCATTCTCAGAAATAGGATGACAAAAATAGTATATCTATTCTATAAAGGATGAGAATAAAGAAGGTTATTCTAAGAAAAATATGAAGAGAATAAAGGGTGCATTTAGAAGTTTCATTTGATGATGTAATATTAGTAGAGTATCACCAACTTTCATCCCCCAACTCAAGTCAAATACCCTGTACCTTTTGATACTTAGTGCACAATACCAGTGTGAACTAGGCCCATTTCCTTGAATGCAACATGAAGGTTCAATTGTTGTACGAATTATGGAACTTTGTGTACCCACCAACCCTTTTCACTAGCATTTGCTAAAGGAGGCTTGTTCCTTTAATGGTAGACATACAAAAGACCTTGAAATATATAAAACAATGTTTTTTAAAATGTTAAATAGTTAAGGATGTCATCAATAAGTGTTCCTTTGCATTTAAGCTTATCCTTCCCATCAAAAGCTTGGATCGCATAATCCAGTGCCTCTACCTTTGTGCCCACGAGATTGAATTTCCATGATTTTCATTGAGGGCTATACACACAACTTAGCAACTGAATGACTGCATGACTGTATCTTCATGCTGCTCCACAAGATGCCAACTTGTTCTTCCAAAATATTTGGAGTGATTTCAGGCTGCCAGTTGTTATCATTTCATATCACAACTCATACATCTTATTCACGTTTGGTGGTCAATATAAAAGCTTCTCCAATGTCACTTGCACTTCAAGTTGTTTTATCCAGATACTGATAATGAGACCAAGGTTTTTATCATGCTCGACTCCATGCTCTCTACATTTATCATCAACTGAATAAGAAGACAGACAACTTTCTTTACATCATTCAATACAGTGACAACTGGGCTACCCATACCTCAATTAAGGATTATCCTTCCACTCTGTTATTGCTTCCAACCTTTGGCTACTTATACGATTTAGGTTACTCTGAGTTCCAAATACAACTCATGAAAAGGAGAAAATGACAAAAAAAACAATCAGTGGGATTTGAATAATCTTCATACCATAATGCAGGACATTGTCTAGCAAAATCAGGCCAAGCTCTAGTCACACAATGATTTTTGTCAAGTAACTGATACTTTCCAAGTTGGTGATCATGTTAAGCTTCACTTGTATAAACAAAGGATTTCCAAAAACAAGATCACCAGTTGACGTTTGTCAAATATGGGCTGTACACTTTTCCCCAAGCAATCAGGCCCAAAGCTTATGTATTAGATCTTCCAGCTCAAATTGGCATCCATGATGCTGTCAATGTATGCCTACTCAAATTGTACATGTCATCTCACTTGAAGAAAGAAGCTTCCACTTATCTTAAGGATACTTTGCTCAATATTCAGACTCTCACTAGTCAAAGAAGAAAACCATTACTTATGTGGCGGACACAATACCTTGGACACAGACAAGATGGTTTTCCATTATTGGTTTAAATGAATTTCCTCATCTAATCAAGTTAGGAAAATTTCCTATATGCAAAGACAAAGTATTGAGCAACTCTCATAGCAATCTCCCCTTGTAAATTCCATGTACCCAATTCACTGGAGCCTTTCTGAGATTGCATGTAAACTAGCATATATGAGGTTTCCATGCATGCCTAGGTCTCATGCACTTTCAATGTGCTTGAAAGTATTTAGACAACACTCATCTTCATCCTTTATGAATCTATTTAACCTACAATAATAAAGGGTGTAGGTCATTAGTTTTGGTGGATAGTTTCTTATTGTTTGTACTGTTCTTATTTTCTGTTTTTCATGTGAAAGCCTGTCAAACTATTACGTTAAGAAAATACTCATTAATTGTGGGCTTTCTCTTCCCAATCAGGTGGCATAATGAGCTTGGAGGCATTTTGTGATATATATATGTGACCATTTTTCTATTCTTCTATCATGTCTTCCCTTTAAAATTTATGATGTATCTTAACAAACGTGCATAATTTATTTGCTTACAGAGTTTTGCAAACATCTTGTTAACTATTTTGTTAGCAAGGGTTAATTCATATTATGTATTTTCCATAGCCAAAACTAACAAATCTGCCTCTGCAAAGGGCATTTCCTACAAAGCTTACTGGAGAATTATTTTTCTGTTTGAACGCACATAAATGGCAAGTTCTAATTCTCTAAATAAATTTAATTGTACTTTAGTACTGATTTTGAAGATTTAACATACATAAATGTTTCATCATTAATCAAGTTAATTCATCTCCTTTCAGTCAAAACTACTACACATCTGGCAATGTTTACTCTCCTAAATAGCAATTTCTCTTGTAGCATAATGAGGCTTCCACAGGAATTCATATTGCTATTAAGCGTCAATGACCTGCATTTAGTGTTTATAAGTTGTAAATACCAATAAAATTGTAGCTTATAATTAATGTTTTAGGTTGTTGAACGGTGATCTAGTGGTAAGTTGGAGAGCTTTTGGCCAGAAGAGTCATGACCCAGATTTATATCTGGAATGCATTCTTCCCCTATGTATTCTCTTCACTTTTTAAATGTATCCTCTTCACTTTTTAAAGGTGGTTAACCTAGCCAAAAAAAACAAAGAAATCCTTATGTTCTTTTACTACACACATTTACGAAGACTTGCTTCAATTCTAAGACGCTGTTCTGTATACATGATTATTCAATATCCATCTTCAACTACAACTTGCACTGCATGCACTTGCTTCAGTCTCCAACACCTCATGAGTTTGTTCATTAATTTCTACAATACAATGAAAGGCACGCATAATAATATTGTGCATCTAAAACTTACAGGTATATGGATTGTGGGTGCTCCATCAAAGTAAGCTGAAAACAGTTCTGCATTAAGGGTTGCACTCATCAATATTAACTTGAGGTCTGGCCGCCGAGGAAGAAGGTCCTTTAACACAATCAGAAGAAAATCTGCAATGAAAACCTATCATCAACATTTGTATTTAATGCATATATCACAAATTACCTTGTTACAATGGATGGAACATACAAAAGACATTAATACCTTCATTCATGCCACGCTCATGTATTTCATCAATAACAACATGGCTTACACCATCTAATTCAGCATCAACCAGCAACCTTCTCAACAAAATACCAGTTGTACAAAAAAGCAAGCGTGTACTCCTCCCCTTCATGCCCTCTAAGCGAACCTTGTAACCTACCTGACATATTAGTTGATCTAGTTAGAAGATTCACTATGACACAATACACCTAGCCAATCTTACTGAAAATGCTTAATTCACAAGTACTGAATGACAAGATAAAATCTCCAAATAATAGGAAATTTTAACCATAAGGGAAGAGATTCCCAAACAGCAGAAACTCACCGATTCACCCAGTGGTTCCCCTCTCTCTGCAGCAACTCTTTCAGAAACAGACATGGCAGATATGCGTCTAGGCTGTGTACAGATAATGCTACACATTGCCCCACGGCCAGACTCTATTTCAGTTTCCAAAATGTATTGAGGAAGCTGTGTTGTTTTACCACAGCCAGTCTCACCTGATACAACTACTACCTGAAAAAGCACACCAAGTTTGATGAATTTTATAAACAGATTATGCAGAAATCAAGCACAAGCTACCATGTAAAATACTAAACTAGAAGCTAAAAGAAATTTAAAACTTCCATTTATTACCAAGCATAGTTATTTAATGATTTATCCCATAAAGGTATACAAAAAAAAAAAGTTTAGATTTAGCCCCCTTAAAAGTACAAAATTAGAAACCAATTGAATAAATCAATCAAGTCAATTAAAAAATGTCTGGATTTAGCCTATCATCATCAAATGAAATTAAAAAGCAAATATGAACTTAAAATATCAAAATGCCATTGTTACATGTAATAGATCTTGGGACTTTAGTTTCAAATTCAGAAGCTTTATTCTTTAGTTTTTGCAAAGAATATTAGTGCTTGTGTCGCAGAACAACTTCTAATTACATAAGAGTTTTAACCTTCAGCCATAACAAAGGAAGCCATTATGATAGCACATAAATGATGCTTTCATGGGATTTATCTAACAGCAGAGGAAAAATAATTTGATGATAAATAGAAGCAAGATAAACCAGATCAGAGCTTTAAGTGGCTATAAGGGCTTGAGGAACCAGTACAGATACTTTGCTACATTTGACATGATTGGAATATGCACCACACGAAAATGAATGATTGGTACAAATTACCTGTATTTGATGGACTTTATAAATTAAAAGAAAGTCATCACATTATTCTTCCGCAGTTTTTGGCATCGAAGATAAGTTTCTGGAGACAAAAATAGTTATTTCTATTACTCTCAGATTCTTTTTACATCTGAATGAGGACAATCTATTTTATAGCTTGAACACCTTAATTTGGAAGGAAGTTCAGTAGAGCTTCAATGATAGATTTCAAGATATATAACTTTCAATGGCAATAAGCATTCTCATTGAAATCAAGAGAATGATGCATAATATATTCAATTGCATTATGCAAGCTGATTTATACGCTATTAGGAAAAATTCAGATTTTGATGACCCTGCCACATCAATGACCTAGCATGCATCTGTAAAGCTTAGAAATTTTGATCACCAAAACAAAATTGTGCATTTGTTCAATGTTGATTATTTGGTACATTTGCCACTACATTTTAGTTGCATATACATGCAGTGAGTGAAGTATCAGATATGTCCTCATTAAGCTTAGCCGTAAAACATCTTCAACTATTTTTATCACCATTCAGAGAACCTAAAACTCACTGAGGGAATTAGTTTTATTTTTGTGCTTTGTTAGTTATCTTTAATAATCACACTACAAGTTCAAGTAATGAAAGCTAAACTATGACTACGATGTACCCTCAAAGAGGTTTTCTTATTTCCCTATCTGCCTAGATTGTGGTTTTATCCAGAGAACCTTTGTGGTCAAGCAAGGGTGGCCATTATGAAATGTCCCAATCCAAAACAATAATGCAAATTCGATTCTTAACCTTCCACAAACACTTATTATTTGAATAACAACATTATCAGGCCCTATTATTTAATCAGATCCTAGACAACTCAGATTAAAATTACTGTTTATGCAACAGCAATATCATTACCTTTCAAACAACAAATGACAAAATAACTCCCAATCTTCTTATTATAATGAACAGAAAATAAGAAAATAACAGGTGTAATTCCCAGTCTCTTTCTTGTTACAATAATGGCCGTATTACATTCAAATAGTTCTGCAATATCAGTAACTACAAGAGCAATGGCAAATCAGATCGATGCAATGCAGTTGGAGTCTGCATCCAATGAAACTCAAATATGAACTCTATATGAGATCGTCCTCTGCAATCACTATGGTTTTCATCCTAGGATTCCCAGACTTGAACACAAGTGCTCAAAACAGATTCTAAAAAGAATTTTCGTAAGTGTAGATAATAATCCTAGATGAAAACATGCGCTCTTTTGTATCCTCGACAAGTAGAACAGGTTAGCCTCTATGTACACCCACAAATTCAAATTTGAACAGTGATTATGGGAAGGAAAGATTCCATTTTCAAAGTGATGGTGTCAAAAACAAATTAATGGCAACAATACAACACATACTGGGAAGTTAGGTGTAAGAGACCTGGTGTCTCTAACCCTTGCAAACAGATATAAGGATGGTGCAAATTTGTTTTGTTTTGGAAGTTTGCGATTTCTATGTGTTTTTGAGATAAAATAACCCTTTTGTAATTTTTAAATTAATGTTGCCAGGCAAGAAATATGCATAATAGATTAAACGAGCAACCGAGGCAACAACTGGAACAATAAAAGAGCTGCAATTTTATTTATTGAATATAAAAGATATACAAGCTTTTCTCTCAGCAATGCATACCCAGAAAAGAAGAGGAAATATGATTTCATTAAATCTGAGTGCAGGCAGCAGTATAAATATCTGATGGAAAGCTCGTTCTGCTGCAAGAATGAGTTTCTCCCCCTTGGAGATGCTACCAAACCCCTTCTTGGATATAGCCGTCCAATATAGAGATGAGAGGCATCAAAAAGGCAAGGCGTTTCAGCCTTGAAGGGACACGCCTAGGGCAAGATGTTGGTACGGCCTGCTGCAATCAGGTAGTACAGCCTTTGTAATGCTTGCTAAATGATCAATAATGGCAGCCTTATTGAGTACTCGGGTCTGCAATAGATTAAACCTTCAACTCTTCAAACCCTTGATAAAATTCTTCAAGTTTAAGCATAAATAGAACTTCTGAATGAAGCTCCCTCAAGCAATAATATCAGCTGGTATTGCACAGCCTCAAAATTGCATAGTCACTGAAGAGTTTTCGTTCTCCAATGCTGAAAATGGCAGAAACCTTTTCGAATTCCTCCATCCTGTTCGAATGTCAAAACCCAAAATAATATATTCACTAAATGATGATGATTTCATGCTTTTAAAATCCTTTTATATCCTCTCAAGAGAGGTCGACCTCCTTAAGTGCTTTTAATTCTCTTTTGAAATCCACTTTAGGTTTTTAATTAAGACTTTATAATATCTCTCCAAACATGGGCGTCCAAAATAATAATATAAAATGTACTTTAAGTGATTTTAATTGAGGGTCATGGCCTTATTAGACATAAAGTACATTTTTTAACTTTATATTATTTAATTATCATTAAAATACATTTAATGATAATTAATCATTAAACATTTAATATTTCGCCCATCCAACTAAATAAGAGGTCAACACTGCATCTGAGACCTGTCCAGGTACCTTACTAAATTTAGTAACCCTAACTCCTCTAAAATGGTGACTTACTATAAATAGTAAGTATGAAGAATTGAGTCTAACGAAGGCCACACCTGAACCCACACTGAGCTCTGAAGGAGAAAACCACTGATTTCTGCCAAGAAGGACCCTCTAACCATCTGTGATAGCCTACGAGGGCCAGGAATAGGTAAAACCATCCAAAAACAAGACCAAGCTAAAAAGGAGACATTACAGTCCGCCCTCCCTGAAATTGCTTGTCCCCAAGCAATCTCAGCTGCACAGAAAACTCTTCCCCACCAGGAACCCAAGGGAAGATTTATGTAATGTCCCTATCATCGCCCAATCAGCTCCTGTAACACCAACACCAGAACTGTTTGAACCCGTCGAACCAATCCAAGTGTCGCAGGAGTATAAGCCACAAAAGGAAGCAACTCAAAAGACTGACAACATTTGCTTCCTACCACTGCACAAAACAAACTATCATCCAAACTGTCTAGCACATGCGCCACTGAGCTGTGCATCTGAAATAGGCCATGTACATGAGGATCAAATGTAAAATTGTACACACTCCTCACTGTGTACACCTCAGAAAACTCCTTTGCGAGCCCTATCTGAAATCCCAATGCATTGGAAGGATCCCAAACATTACGATCAACGCTCATCTCGGGACTAGGGTCAATAAAGTGATCGGCATCAATCTCAAAGAGTGGATTGTCATATGACGATGTAGCATCCGCCTCAAACAAGGGGTTGGTACAAACTGAACCATACCTCTAGGCTGATCCCAATCAACTACCTCTGAACCCCCGGAGTACTGAATAAAACCATGCCCAATTTGCACAAATTCCTCTACCCTCTCGCTCTTCTCACTAACGAGAGAGATAGAGTGCAAGCTCCCATCTGTAATCCCCCTCAACACATATCTTCTGCCCTGTAACTCAAATCTCATCTCCATTTTAGGCAAGTTGAGGGTGAACACACCAATGTCCTAGACCCATCTCATACCCAACACTATATCCATCCCACCCATGTCGACCACATAAAAGTCAGCCTATAACTCATAATCATTCAACATAAGGGTGAGATTACAAATCCGTCTAGTGCAGGTGAGGGTATAATTTTGTCTGGAGTCTACACCTACTGACAAAACCCTCATCAATAAAGTTATGTGTGGCTTTGGTGTCAAGCATGGCAATACATCATTGTCCATCCACCAATCCCCTGAACCTGAATGAATCATCCTATGCACTAGCAGATAATGCCAACGGGGATAGATTGGCATCGGGCCCAAACTCAGTAGAGGCGTTTTCAGCCTCATTATGCTCTAAAACAGCTTGCTGGTCTGAAATTTCAGACTCGTCATCCTCTTAATAAACCCACATCACATGGTTAGCTTTGCCCTTTGGCCCCATAAGGCAATCATGATCTTTGTTGTAGGGCTCCTTGCACCAATAAAAAATTTGTTTCCTTCTTAATTCATCACGAGTTGCATCATCAAGTTTGGTTGTTGTCTTTTTCTTGGTCTCTGCAACTGGTTGATGACTCTCTTCAGCAAGCAAGGTGTTTGTTTTTGGCGGAAATTGTTTTTTCGGAGCAACAAGCTCCATACTCCTTGCCTTCTTAATGGCACCATGCAAGAAAGGCGGGTCAAAGGCCTTAAGCCAACCTCTCAAAGGCTCCTGTAAACCCTCAGTGAACAACATAACCAAACGCCTCTCTGACAAACTAGGCACCATCACAACGAGCCTCTGAAACTCGCTAATGTAATTATCCAAGCTGCCCACCTGTCTAAGTTGTGCTAGCTCTCTGAAGTACAGCTCTGGATCTTTCTTATCAAAGCGCTCGATCAACCTATCTGTGAACTCCTGGTAGGTGGTAATAAGGTTATGCTGCAAAGTGGTCATCCCATGATACCACCAATCGTGAGCCACTCCATCCAGGTGCAATGTGGCAAATTTAATTGCCTCATCCTCGTGCATAGGTCTCAACGATAAATAGTTGTCGAGCTTCTACACCCATGATCTAGATGAACACTTGTCACTGCCATCAAAATGTGGCAAGACAACCTTGTTGTCAGCATGCTGGAAATCCCTGTTAGCCTGAGGTGGTGGGGGTGCCTATGGCGCTCTATACTCAAATCTACCTCCGCCCCTAGGTCTCTTAGCATCTAGAAACTCATGTAGAGTCAACGCCTATCTGATCTCAAGAGATAGTGTCATATACTCGACATAGTGTCTAGTCACATATGCCGCTGTAAGACCACGGGGTGTCTGAATCTTAGGCTAAGGGTCCTGCTACTCCACCTGTTGGACTAGAGGTGTTGATGTTTATACCGGCAAGAGATATTTTTCTCTCAAATTTAAAATAATAAATGATTACCAAGGCAGGTCGGCCTTGTTACAAATGATATTTTTTATTTTTTATTTTCTTCAAAGAGGCCGACCTAGATGAAAAGTCGCCTAGTTTTGTATATATACAAGGTGGTGATCATTCATTTATTCATCAATTCATTCTCATTTTCATTCGCATTCTCTCAAGAAGGAGTTCGCACTTAGCAGCAGATCGCCATCTTTAGCAGCAGATCAGATTTCAAGGATAATTACATTCAGCTTGTATCAAGGAGAGATTTATTTATTTATTGTATCAAATTCGCCCTTGAGAAGGGTCTGATCTGTAAGCAAATTTCTGCTCTTATTCTTTCTATACATAAGAGATATATTTTGTTGGGTTTTTCTCCCTCGAGAAGGAGGGTTTTCCCAGGGTAATTTGTTGTGTTCTTTGTTCAGTGTGTTGTATTTCTGCTTATTTATATTTCTGGGCTAAAATTAACATGGTATCAGAGCCAGGTTTAAGCAAGATCAGATCAGATTTGTTTAAGCAGCCAAGTCATCTCCTTATCTAGGGCAGTCTATCTAAGTACTGAAGATGGTGAACGGAGTCAAGGTCGAAGATAGGCTTGATGGTGCATCAAATTTCACCTCTTGGAAATTCAGGGTTCTTATTGCCTTAGAAGAAAATGATCTTCTAGATTTCGTGGAAAATGATGTGCTCGAGCCATCCGATGATACTGAGAAAATTCAATGGAAGAAGAATGGCACGAAGGCTAAGAAGATCATGATAGACTCCGTCAAGGATCATCTAGTGGCGATTATCTCCAAGATGAAGACAACCAAAGATATATTCGAGGCTCTACAAGGATTGAATGAGATCAACAATACCAGCAAAGCCCTTGCCTTGAGACAACAGCTCCATCATATAAAAATGGCTAAAAATGATTCAGTCATCTCCTCCTTCATGAAGATTGCTGAGTTGAGAGATCAGCTATACGCCATTGGAGATATAGTTGAAGATAGAGACCTGGTTATGTTGGCACTGAATGGTCTTCCTCAATCTTGGGAGCCCTTCATCCAAAGCATTAGTGGGAGATCTAAGTTGCCCAAGTTTGATCGACTTCGAGCTGATTGCATTCAAGAGGAATCCAGATTGGCAGCAAGAGGAAATGGGCAAAGCTCTCATAATGAAGAAAATCATGTCCTTGCTGCTCAAGCTTCCAAAAGGAAAGGAAGAGAAGGGAGAAAAGGCAATTTCAAGAGGAATAGAGACAGAATATCAGATTTTGTTCCAGAACCAAAGAAGAAGAAGGATCTCTCTCACATTCAATGTTTCAGGTGTGATAAGTATGGTCACTATGCTTGAGATTGCATATCAAAACCAAAGCAACATGCTTATACTACAAATGTTGATGATCTGTCACCTCAAAAGGAATCTTAAGACGACTCAAGGGGATTTCTATTCATCTCCGCTCTTTCAAGCAATGTTCCAACTGACAGTGACACTTGATTGATTGATAGTGGTGCTTCACGACACATTACAGGATATCAAGAGCATCTTTCGGACTTGGTAGAAAGAGAAACCAACGTGCAAGTGATAATCGGAGATGATGCTTGTTATTCCGTAAAAGGAGCTGGGACCACCTCTCTTCATCTAGATTCTGGCATCCCTCTTCATTTGAGTGATGTTTTGTTTGTACCAGGAATCAAAAGAAATCCTGTCTCCATTTCAGCATTGGAGAACAAAGGGTACCAGGTTGCTTTTTCTGAAGGGAAAGTTCTTTTTAGGCCTAAGAACTCTAGTATCAAATCAGCTCGTGTGACTGGTGTTCGTCAAGAGAGCCTATACAGACTTTTTATTCGTCCAGTTCAGGCATTATTGCACGACTCTATCAGTTCGAGTGAGCTATGGCACAAGAGACTTGCTCACTTACGCTTCAGAGCTCTTCCATCCATAGAGAAGGTGGTTACTGGGCTACCAAATCTCAGTCTGGAGCACGATGGCATTTGCAGAGGATGTGCATTGGGTAAGAACATCAAGAGTCCCTTTCATAGTAGTGATAGTAGATCAAAGGGAATTTTAGATCTTGTTCATTCTGATTTATGTGGACCAATGTCTGTGGCATCTTTGAGTGGATTTTGGTATTATGTGATTTTCATTCATGATTATTCTCGAAAGACTTGGATTTACTTCTTGAAATCTGAGGAGTCTGAAGAAGTACTAGATAGATTCAAAGAAATCAAGGCTCAAGTTGAAAACATGTCTGGGAAAAGGATTAAAGTTCTGAGATCAGACAATGGAGGAGAATACACTTCTGGAGGTTTCCGTAACTTTTGCATTGAGGCAGGGATCAAGAGGGAGTTTTGTGTTCCGTACAACCCTCAACAAAATGGAGTTGGCGAAAGAAAGAATAGATCCATAGTTGAGGCAGCCAAGGCTATAATTCATTATCAAGATTTATAGAATTTCCTTTGGGCAGAAGCTTCCAGAACCATCGTGTATGTTTAGAACCGAAGCCCTCATCGAATATTGGGAAACATGACTCCTAAAGAGGCCTTCACAGGTGTGAAACCTGAGGTTAGTCATTTAAGAATTTTTGGTTGTCCTGTTTATATTCATGGGCCTAAGGATAAAAGATCAAAGCTAGAACCTTCAGGCAAGAAAGGAATATTCGTGGGATACAGTGAGTCTTCAAAGGCCTACAGAGTCTACATTCCAGGGCAAAAACAGATTGAGATCAGTAGGGATGTCTCCTTCAAAGAGGAAGTAGCCTTCAAAAGATCTAAAGGGTCTTACATGGAGATAGACAGTGAAGAGCAGGAGACTCCTCAAGATATGGACATATCTCCTAATCATACTCCTGAGATTCATAAGGAGTCCAATGAACTAGCCGAGACTATTGATCCAGTTGATCCGATAGAACCAACTGATGGGCCGAGAAACATTGTTGTAGGCCGAAAGCAATGTACACCGGGGACGCATCCCCCCCTCTGGGCCCTAGCGTCTCGGGAACGGGGACGTCCCGGAGACGTGGGGACGGCGTTCCCACGTTTCCGGCGGCGCCACCGTTCCTTGGCTCGCCGCCGGAGACGCCTGGGCGTCCCCGAGACGCCGAGGGAGACGCCTGGGCGTCCCTCGAGCGTCTCGAGGACGCCCAGGCGTCTCCCGCGGCGGACAGCTAAAAGCAACATTAAAACTTAATTTTTAAAGATTTTTTTTATAATCTATTTCTTATATTCGAACCCTAAGGGCATGTGGGGCCCATCTAAAGTCTAACATGCCTTCAAAAGGCCCTCTAATTTTCATTTTTATTCACATTTGCATTTCTACTTGTTTGCTACAGCAAGAAGAAGAGTGAAGGCTGAGGAAAGAGTGATTGGAGGAGTGAAAGGAGTGATTGCAAGTGAAAAAGGAGTGTCAAGGAGCAAGAAGAAGAAGAGGAGGAAGATTCTTCACCTTGTTGAAGAGATTTTTAAAGCAAAAGGTAGGGTTTTTAACTTATTTTTTATTTTATTTTCTGATTTTCAATGTTCTTTCATTTCTTGTTGTTTCATTTTTTAATTTTTCTTATTTCATTTCTCAATTCTTGTTGTTCCATTTTCTAGTTTCTAAATTAATTTAGAATCTTAGATTTTGTTTTGCAATATAAAATTTGTTGAAAAATTTAAAATATAGAGTTTTATTTTTTAATTTTAAAGTAGGGCATAGGCTGAAACTATGTGTTTATTGAATTTTTTTTCATTTTGTGAAATGCAGTGTCAAAATGAGCTCCCATAGTCATGAAATGAGTGAGCATGAGATGGAAACTAATTCTCATAGTGCAAGCCAATCAGAATATGAACCTGAGCATGAGGATGAGCACAATGAGGGGGGTGAGCAAGGGTCAAATCCAGAAGGGCATACTAGTTCCATAGCTAGTGCACCAGTTTCTACTGATTGCCCTTCCCAGGTTTTGGCAAAGTGGGCTAGGGGTCCTTATGATCCCAAATCTCCTCTCAAACAGTTTGCAACAAGAATAACAGCCCCAACGTCATCAACTGGTGGTACGAGGAAATGGCAATGCAACATTTGTGGTGATGATTGGTTTGGGAGCATCACCAGAGTTAATGCACACTTCCTCTTTTGGCCAGGAAAGGGTGTGGGAGCATGCGAATTTTTGAAGGACCCTAAAAATTTGAAATACAGAATTGAATTCAACAAGCTTTGGGGTGTTCCAGATGACCTGGCAATTCCAATGCCTACTACCTTGTCTGGTAGGCAACATATTCAGACTATTCAGCAGATTCAGGAGCAGCAAATGCAGACGCAGCCACGTATTTCTACTCCTACATTGCATCAGAGAGCAGGAACATTGTCAGGGTCAGCCTCAGGACCGTCATCCACTTATAGCACTATGGCTGAATCACAACAGGGCAAGGGGAAACGCAAGATGCAAAGTCAGCCTAACCCCATAGCTGATTTATTTAATGTGCACCTGAGGGATCAGATAGATGATTCCATTGGCAGGTTCTTTTTTGCCAATGGAATCCCATTCCATGTAGCTCGATCTCCTTATTATAAGGAGATGATGTCGATGGTGGCGAAGGGAGGACCATCATATGTGCCACCAGGTGAGCACAAATTGAGGACCACGATCTTGGATAACAACTATGCCAAGATCAATTCATTGATGGAGATGATGAGGGCATGTTGGGAGGAGTCTGGATGTAGCATAGTTATGGATGGGTGGACGGACATTAGGCATCGTCCACTCATCAATGTTATAGTTACATGCTCAGAGGGGCCATTCTTTCTCAGGGCGGTTGATTGTTCAGGGCATCGAAAAGATGTTGATTTTCAGTTTGAGATCCTTCGGGCAGCTATTGAGGAGATTGGGCCACAAAATGTGGTCCAAGTAGTGACAGATGCAGCACATGTGTGCAGAGCTGCAGGGAGGCTTATAGAGGCATCATACAGACACATTTGGTGGACTCCATGTTGTGTGCATGCCATGAACAATGCACTCAAGGACATGGGGAAGATTGAGTGGATTAGAGGAGTGGTCAGCAATGCTAGAGATGTGCAGATGTATATCTGCAACCACCACACTTCACATGCCATCTTCAGGAGCTTCGCGAAGAAGGAGTTCTTGAAACCAGTTGAGACCAGATATGCATCCTATTTCATTCTTTTGGAGAGAATGCTTGAGTTGCAAGAGCCACTGCAAGTCATGGTTATGACACAAGAATGGAATCGTTGGGATGGGTCCAGGACAGAGCAGGGGAAGAGGGTGAAGGAGATAGTGAAGAGTGATGCATTTTGGCATGATGCAAAATATATTGTCACCATCATTACACCAGTTGTACAGGTCATCAGATATGGGGATGGGGATGCACCTAACCTTGGGGAGGTGTATGAGTGCATTGATTCTATGCTTGGTCAGATGAGGGCAGCTGTGCAAGAGAAGGACCCCACTTTAGCGTTCTACAATGTTTACATTCAGCCTATTATTCAGCGTAGATGGGACAGCCTAAACACTCCCTTGCACATGGCTGCTTATGCATTGAATCCGAAGTGGTACATGCCTAGGCCTGGGAGAGTTACACCGATTCAGGATGATGAGGTGAAGGAAGGGTTCTTCAAATGCATTGATAGGATGTATGATGTTGAAGCTGCTGGCACCATTCGCACTGAGTGGACGAAATTTGCTACTCTTAGGGGTTATAAGGCTGCAGCAAAGGCGGACATAAGAACTATGGCACAGGAGGATCCGATTTTGTGGTGGACTTGTCATGGACCGAAATCACTGACTACCACACTAGCCATTCGTTTGCTGTCCCAGGTTTCTAGTTCTTCAGCTTCTGAGAGGAACTGGTCTACTTATAGCTTCATCCACTCTCTTAAGAGGAATAGACTTTCCTCTAAGAGAGCAGAGAAGCTAGTGGCTGTACATAGTGCCTTGCGTATCACTGACCGCAGGACACGTGTGTACAAGGAGAGCCCAGCAGCACGATGGGATGTAGAGCCAGAGGAGCCATCACAGATTGATGAGGATGAGGATGCTTCAGATATAGGGTTGGTTGGTGTTCCTTTGGCGGATCTTGACCTTGAGGAGTCCAGTGGTTCTAGTGATGAGGAGTTTGCCGACCTCCCGAGGGATGATTAGAGGCCTCTGCCTCCTTCACTACATTTTGTCATTTTGACATTTTGATTTTGTACTTGTTTTGATATCATATAATCATGCCACTCATTGTAATCATCTTTATAATCAGATATTTTTGATATAATATATTAGAAATCTTCCATTTGCCAATGCAACAATTGTTACATTGTAGTATTGAGTATTACTATTCTAATTTCTAATTAGTAATTTATCATTCGATACTGAAAACTTCAATATTCAATGTTCAATGTTCAAGTACTAATTTAGTATTTCAATTTTGCTATTTTACTTCTTAATAGTCTTATACATCTTTTCATAACTAGCATTTTAAGTACCATATGTATAGTATATAGTATATACACCCCGTCCCCCCTCCCGTCCCCCCGCCGCCGTCCCCCCGCCGTCCCAAAATTGAGGCCCCTTTGTCCCCCCGTCCCGGAAACCCGTCCCCGCGTCTCGACGTCCCCCCGTCCCCGACGCCGGTGGAACATAGGCCGGAAGAGACCTCTATTGGCTCGACAAACTATGCAAGAGGCAGAAAAGTATGCAGCTCCTCGAGGCACCTTTAGGGAAAGCAAGAGACCGCGGAAGTTTCCAGGTTATGTGGCATTGATGAGTCA
The DNA here is from genome assembly GCA_007258455.2 of Sequoia sempervirens. Taxonomy (NCBI): domain Eukaryota; kingdom Viridiplantae; phylum Streptophyta; class Pinopsida; order Cupressales; family Cupressaceae; genus Sequoia; species Sequoia sempervirens. Next base: position 84,851 of record VDFB02271600.1, on the reverse strand, counting down.
CATTATTGATTCTGAGCCTTCCAGTTTTGAAAAAGCATCCAACCAATAGGTATGGAGAGATGCAATGACAGAAGAATATCAGTCTATCATCAAGAATGATGTGTGGGATGTTGTTCCGAGATCTGAAGGGAAATCAGTTGTGTCTTCCAAGTGGCTCTACAAAATCAAGCATGCAGCTGATGGTAGCATTGAGAAGCACAAGGCGAGATTTGTGGCAAGAGGATTCTCTCAAAAGGAGGGAATAGATTATGAGGAGACATTTGCTCCTGTTGCTCGATACACGTCTATCAGGACAATTATTACTATTGCATCCACTAAAGGCTAGAAGTTATATCAAATGGACATAAAGACTGCATTTCTTAATGGTGTGATTGAAGAAGTATACATTGAGCAACCAGATGGTTTTGTGATTCATGGGAAGGAGTCTCATGTATCCAGATTGAAGAAGGCTTTCTATGGCCTTAAGCAAGCACCTTGTGCATGGTATGAAAGGATTGATCGATATTTGATGAGCTTGGAATTCTCCAAGAATGATGTAGATTCCAATCTTTACTTCAAGGCAGTTGATGGTGAGGCTTTGATATTGGTTCTTTATGTTGATGATTTATTTCTTACTGGAGCAGAGTATCTCATTGTCAAATGCAAGAAAGAGTTAGCCTCCGAGTTTGAGATGAAGGATCTTGGTCTTATGCATTACTTCCTAGGACTGGAAGTGTGGCAAAGACCTAATGAGATTATTTTAAGTCAAGGGAAATATACTATAGACATCTTGAAGAGATTTGGGATGATGGATTGCAAGTCTATGTCTACACCTATGGAGACAAATTTGAAGAAGTTGAGTGACTCAGCAGCTGGTTCAGATTTGGTAGATCCCACCTGTTGTGACCTTTTCACACATCGCCCCATTCAAAATGGGGACCCCTAAATTTTTGCTCCATTCTGGTCTTTTGGCTGTGGCTTTTTCTCTTCCTCTCTCGTTCTGCTTCTTTTCTGCTATCTGCTTTCCGGGGGACGCTCCCGCCTGCAAGCTTGAACGTAGGAATTGGCCAAGTATTGAAATTAGGGTTTCACATCTTTAGGTCACTTCAGGATCAAATTGAGTTGGTTGATCAACTTTCAGGCCTAGCATTGCTATTACAACGCTTTTAGCAAGTAACCCCTAAATTTTCACTGAGTTCTGCCAACTTTCTATTTTTAGTAAGTGTCGGTTTAGGGTTGATCTTCTCGGGATTTTCACATTCAGACAACTCCATTACATTCCGAACACTTCGAGTTCATTTCTGACAAAATTTGAGCGAAAACAAACGACTTGCTATTTTTAGCAGTCCGGCTTCCAGAGCAAATTCCAGGGTCTATATGTTACATTTTCTGATGCACGTCTGGATATTCTTTCTGGGTTTTTCGAGACTTTTGCAGTGATATGACATGCAAAGCAGGATAACGACTTTCAGCATTGAGCCTTCGGAGGCCGATATTAGGGTTTGTATGCAGACCTTTTCAGCGCATGTCAGCACATTCTTTCTGGGTTTTCGAAGAGCTTCGAACGGTGTAACATGCAAGTGGAACCAATCACTTTTCAGAAACTTACTATTTATAGCCAGCGCTTGCATGTTGGAGATTTTTCTGGGTTTTCCTGGGTTTTTCAAGATTTTTCGGGCAGTGTGATGCAAAATCATTCAGCAGCCGGACGGTCACTTTTTCAGACACTTTCTATTTTTAGCAGGTACCACTTAGGCAGCTGTTTAGCACTTCAGAACTGCAAACTGATCATCATGCAATTGAAACAAGGTCAAAAGAAGCTCATCTGAGGAACATGCATAAAATTAGGGTTTCGAGCTTCAGGGCTAAAAATGAGTTAGACAACAAGGTGCTCAAAACTGAAGTATCCATCATGGTCAGTATCTTCCAGGGAGTCTGCTGGCAAAATTTGAAGGCAATCGGAGAACTTGCTATTTTTAGTAAGGTATTCTTGGCACGGGCTATAAATAGAAAGTCAACCTTGGGCGTCACCGCAGACAGGCAAGTTCATCAATAAGGAGCACGCTGTCCGAATTTCAACTCAAATAGAGTTAGGGAAGCCTCAGAAACAAGCACTTACTATAAATAGTAAGTCACTTCAGAAGCAGCTATAAATGGCAGGTAAGCACCAATTCTCAGCAAGTACGAGTCAAACGTGATGAGGGATCCTTGGCGCGAATTTCAAGACAAACGGAGTTGCAGAGGATGAAGAATCAGATAATTGATATTTTTTAGCAGGCCGAAATAGAGAAATTAGGGTTTCCTAAAATCAAGGGGAAAATAGGACAGTCAAGCCGGAGCAGCATCCAGCCACGACCACCACACTTCAGGCAATTGGCACATGAAATTTGAAGATTTTCTGAGTAATTTCTATTTTTAGCAGGTTGCTAAAAATAGCAGGTATAAACAGGCATCGGACCTCAGCAACCCGAATCAGCTGAAATTCAGAGCAGGGCAAAAATCAAGCTTTCTGGGGTCAGAATTCAGTCCTTGGCGCAAAATTCAAGGAACTTTCTAAAAATAGAAAGTCAGGGCGAATTAGGGTTAGCAAGAGGAGATCACTATGAATCTGGCAAAGGGCGTGAAATTCGCTAAAATGGATAAAATTTGGAGTCCAGCATTGAAATCCACCTTGAGAAGCTGGAGCTTGGAAATTTGGCTAAGTCCGAAAAGTGAAAGTTGCAAGTGCAAAATGCGCCTAGAAGGATGAGAGGGAGATAAAAAGTTCTAAGGCAAACAAATTGGAAGGAGACCCCCCCTTGAATGAGCCCATCTTGCAAAACGAAAGCTTGAACCTCTAAATGCGCCCATGGCAAGATTGAAAGTTGGAAGGGTCAAATGCGCCCTTGGTGTTGAATAAGAATTCGTCTAAGTGTTGAAAATGGAAGTCCATGGGTCCAAATGCGCCCAAGGAGGTTGGAGTTTAAAATTCGCCTAAGGTATTAAAGTTAAATGCACAAGGAGTGATTTGCGCCTAATGTGTCAAATTGAAAGTTCAACATGTCATATGCGCCTAAGAGATTGAAATTAAAAGCTTTGTATGTCAAATGCGCCCTTGAGCTTGGAGACCCGAAATTTGACTAAGTCCTCAAATTGAAAGCCAGTACTCTTATATGCGCCCTTGTCTGTTAAATGATGAAAATGAAAGTTCACTCTCTTATATGCGCCCCTCTTTGGAGAATGAGCTTAAAATTTTCTAAGTCAGTGAAACTCAAAGCCTCCCCTATACTTTGCGCCTTGAAGCTCATGATATGAAATGTGCCCTTGGTGTTGAATAAGAATTCGTCCAAGTGTTGAAGATGGAAGCTGGACATATAATTTGCGCCTCACTTTGCAAAGAATCTTAAATTTTCCTAAGGCATTAAATCTGAAACCTCCACATGCCATTTGCGCCCTTGAAGTTCAAACCTTGGCTAGGGCGTAAAAAAATGAAAGCCACCCCTGTCATATGCGCCCCAAAATGAAACTTCAATATGCCATATGCGCCTTGAAGGGGGAGATCAAAATTTATCTAATATAAGCTCAACGCCCAACTTTGAAGAGGAGCTTGGAAAATTCTACTAAGTGTAAGAATTGAAAGTTTTGCCTGCCAAATGCGCCCCTGGGTTTAGAGTCACAAAATTTAAAGTAAGACTATGGATTTGCGCCTGAGCTTGTGGAGGTGTCGGATGAGAATTTGCCTGAGGCATGAGGATTGAAAGAAGACTAGTCTAAATACGCCTATGATAAAAAATGAAAGCTTTACATGGTATATGTGCCCCAATCCAAGTTAAAGGCTCCAGATGCTAAATGCGCCCTCAACATTGAAGTCTGCCATGTGATTTGCGCCTGAGATCAAGATGGTTGAAAAATCAAAACGTGAACACACAAGTGTTAAGTACGCCTATAGGGAGAAATAATGCAAAAATAAACTAAAAGGCGTTCAAAGTAAAAGCTTAATCTATAATATGCGCCTCAAAAGCAAAGGGTGACTTAATATTTGTCTAGGGCGTTTGATTTCAAAAATTAAAATGCGGGGATAAAAAATCAAGGTGGAAATTAAAAGGCGTTAAGAGTAACAAAATTTCTCCAGGCAATTAAATTTGCCTAAGTCGGAGAAATTAAATTAATCAATTTAATTATTTTCCTAAGTATTAAATTAAAGTTCCCCCTTTAATTTTGACCCATGAAATTTTAAAAGATCAGATGATTTTCATCATGGGGAATTTATTTCGGAGTTAATTATGGATGGAAAATAAAAATACGCCTAGCCATTTCAAAGTATTAACGTTGAATTTTTAAAGTGCGTTGGAGAAATAAATTAAAATGGCATTTGAATTAAAATTTAATAAATTAAATGTCATTTTAAAGAGGCAGTTGAGATTATTTCAAATCGGAGTGAAATGTTTTTTTCTCGAAATCACTGGCAGTCGGGAGGGAAATTTTGAATTTAAATCAAGGAAAGAATCTCCCTAATTAGCAAATTGCCATAACAACTGCATGACGACTGGAATATTCCCTTTTAAATTTAGCAAATGCGTAAGTCATGATGAGGGAATAAAAGGCATTTGCTAAAATTAGCACCAGCTTTTGGCTATAAAACTCTGAAGATTTTCATTCTCATCTCACAAGATTCGAAGCTGAGATTTATGCTAGTGAGTTGAGTTGTGAGATTTAATATTTTCAATTTGAGAGTTGCTGAAAGTGTGAAGTGTTAAATTCGATTTTTCAAGAGGCTTGAATTTCTCGAAGTTGCGAAGTTGTTGAGAGTTGATTTTCCGAGTTGCTGAGTTGCGAGGTTACTGCGTTTCGAAATAAAGTTTGAAGTGTTAAGCGTTTTTATTCCTCCAAGTTGTTGAGGTAAGTATTCGAAGTTGCTGAGACTTGGTAGTTTGCTGAAAGTTGAAATGTTTTTCGAAGTTGAAAGTTGAAAAGGCTGAAATCATTTAATTATGCTGGAGGTCAAAATTGTTTGAATTTGAAATTGCTTGAGCTTGAAATCTTCTGAAGTTGCTGAATGTTTAGAATCAAATCAGATTTAAATTTGTTGAAGCCTTCGAAGTTGCTGATGTATAACTTTCGAAGTGCTGATTTGAGATTGCTAAAACCTTTCGAAGTTGCTGATTTATAACTCTCAAAAAGTTGATTTGAAATTATTGAGACTTGTTGATTTGAACTTGTTGATTTAAAACTTTCAAACCTATCAATTCAAATTCTTCGAAGTTGCTGATTTATAACTTGAGAAGAGCTGGTTTGAAACGTGATGATTTATAACATTTAAACTTGTTGATTTAATTCTTCGAAGTTGCTGATTTATAACCTCCGAAGTTGTTGATTTAAACGTTGCTGAAACTTAACACATTTTCCGAAGTTGAGATTGTTGGAGTTAATTTCTTGCAGAGAGATGAAAATTTTTTTTGGCTGCAAGTTGTTGAAGTTCGAAGTTTAAGTATGTCGAGGTTTGAAGTCGAAGTTGGTTGCTGAAGCTATTAACTCACGTTTATTTTCGCAGCCAACTCCATCTTCCAGCCATCTCACATGATCTTTATTTTAAAAAGTTGAAAGTGTAATGTTTGCTTCTTGTTTTGCAGATGGCTGATGGACGAAAAGCTGACGTTGCTGGAACTAGCAAACCTGGAGCAAAGGCTAGTAACAACGAAGCTGGCAAAGAAAACGCCTCCAGGCAGGCAATTATCAAAGGTCTAAAGAAGTCCTTTATCCCGGAGTCAAAGATCGTATCGAAGTTTGGGAACTTGACAGACACCAACCTTGGGCCTTTCAACCTCGAGGCCTTTATACGCAGAATGTATGGGCAAGTTGGCAACCTTCCGACAGAGGCATCGCGCAACATTGTGAAGAGTGGATTGTACGCAGCAGCAGGGTTCCAACCAGTAGTTTGGTGTCCAAAGCTGATCTTGGAGTGCGCCAACTTTTACAACTCCGATGATCGGACTATTGTGTCTCCAAATGGTATGATATTGGCCAACTTCGCTCCTGATGCAATTGGCGAGGCATTTGGGATACTAGCTATAGATAATGTGTTGTATAAATCCAAGGAAAAGGCTGACAAGATGTATGCCACGTCTTTCGAGAAGTGCATGAAGAGGATAAATACCACTTGGATGCGAAAGCCAAAGCCTCCTGCTGCCAGGCTACCTAAGCAGATAATTTCAGAAGAGCTGAAGCAGGAGTATTGCGATATCATTATGCTGCTCAACGGGCGGGGTTAACGGTAGCCCGCAATCATTTGTGTTCGAGCCATGGATGTTCTTCTACATCAGCGTGGTGCTCGAAGGGAAGGAGGAAGTAAACTGGGCACAAATGATAAGTGACAATATTGATGAACAATTCCGGGATCTGAAAAGAACGAGAACATTCTACATGAGCTCGTATGTTATTTACATGCTTGCTCGAATGACAAAGTATAGAGGGTTGGCGTATCAAGAACCAATTGGTTGTGGATACAATCAGTTCAAGATTCACGAGTCCTACAGACAATTGCATCTCACGCACACAGCTGACTTCGAGAGAGTAAATGATGCTTTCACCATGTATATCACAAGGACCCTCCAGCAGAGGTTACAACAAAGGATATCTGAAGAGGCACAGATGCTGATAGAAAAATACGGGTTTTGGTTCGTCCAATTCCCAAAGTTTACTTATTTAAGGCTGCTGGGGTATGACTCGTACGTCTACAGATTACCGAGGTACCCAACGAACAGGATGATACTATTTGAGCTGTCTAGGCAACTAGTAGCCTACGACAAAATCATAAGGAGAAAGAAGAAGGGAGGCTTGCACTTCCCCATTGTGTTGGGAAACTCACTTGAAGAATACCCTACTCTGCAGGCAGCCAAGGAGGCTGAGGAAGAATTGAAGTTCTATAAATTGACTCTTCACACCAGCCGGCAGGATTTCGATCCTCAGGGAAAGATTGGAACAGTGCAAGGTGTGGAGTACAGACACAAAGCTCACCTAGAAGATTTATGGGTGAATGCTGGAAGTGAGACTGAGATTAGGAAAAGAACATTTTCGAGGTTGCCTCTCAAGTTGATCAGAGAATGTGAAGTAATCCAAGTGCCAGATCAAGTCGAAGAGGATTCTAGGATAACTCATCCGGATTATGAATCCATAAAGAACACGCCAATCCCACCAGTAGATTGGGCTGAACCGAGGATTACGGATTTAGACATCTTGTCTATTCCTGTTGTCACTTTTACAAGGGCTTGGGTAGAAGAACGTGTTCACAGATTAAGGAGAAGGTCAGTTGCTTTCACATACGACCTCATGGGTGATAAAAGGCCACCAGTGTCGGCGAAGAGAAAGAAACAAATTGCCCAAGTCGTGGAGCCACCACAGCAAGAGGAACCCATTCAGCCAGAACCTCAAGGGTCGGAGGACACAACATCTACTCAATTGGTGACTCATTCTTCCAGTGTGCATGAAGTCTCATTGTTTGCAAATCAGAGAGCTCAAAGAAATGAAGAGCCAGAGGTTGGGGAGGTTAACCAACCAATGCCAAGAGAATTAGATACTCAGAGTGTCAATGATCCTGAGGGTGCCAACAAACCAGATGAAGGAGAAGAGACAGAAACAAAAACGTTGAAATAATTGAGCCTTAGCAGAATGTTGCTCGGGAGGAGGTCCGTGAAGTGGAGGCAACCGAAGAACAGCCCCTCATCATTTATGACATTCAGCGCAATTGGCTTTCACAGGCAATTAGAAGGGACCAGGATGACGATGCTGACTTGGCAGTTGAAATGGAAGAGCTTCTAAACAGAACAAGCAAGTCGCCTAAGAGGAAGAGAGCCAGAAAGTATACAAGGATGGAAACTAATGAGGCAGGTTCACGCAGCCTCCATATTGCTATTCCAAGAGAAGATTACGATTTGAGTGATGCAATGCCGGAAAATTACACGGTCACCGCAATTGAGTTGGGACGTCCTTCCGGAGTACAAGTGGTGGAAGAAGCTGAAAGCTCATTCCAGGCATTGAAGGACAGGATGGTGAAGGAAGGAAAGTACAAAAGATTGAAAAGGGAGCACAAGGCTTTGGTCGAGTATGTGCAACATCTGGCACATCCAGTTGCTCAGGAGTACCCAGTGGTAGAGCTTCCGCCTGAGCTACCACGAGAGCCAATCAGTGGGCTTGAGGAGATGAAGAGAGCTATATGAGAGGGAGACAAGTGGATAAGTGGTGTCCGTGCTGAAGCAGAAAAGTTCATGGCCGATCTTGTCTCATCATTTCAGAATGCATCCGGTATCCTTTCACACCTAGATAATGTCGAGCAAGCTTGGGGAGACACCCATATTTTTCAAGACAAAACCATCCCTCGCCTTGCTGTTTTGATGCGTGTGCCCACGCAAACTTTGGTGAATGAAGGAGTAATCCAAGCAGGTGACAGGTATGATTTTCGTGGGTGGCATTCGGCGGCATTCACTGGAAAGAATTTCTTCGACACGGCAGCTGTTGAGTCCACCAGGATCAAAAAGGCAATGAGGAATATTCATGAGAGTATCCTCAACACGTTGGAGGCAGTGTTCGCCAAAAGGATGACCGCTGAGGAGATTGAAATTAACGGATTAAAGGCAAGGTTGCAACCTTTCTTCTCCGAGATGAAGAGGTTCTCTCAGCTGGACTTTGAGAACATGACGGCATTTTCAGCAATCATTCAGAGTACGCAGGACTCTATGGAAGCTTGGAGAAAGTCCTATGACAAACATGAACAAATGGTGGCCATCCTGGAATATCAGCTAAATCTTACTCCATCAATTTCTGAGGAGGTTGATGAGGTGCTGGCACGATTCGTAGCGTACGCGGTCAAAGAGAAGAGCAAAGGAATCCAAGTCATGGACGAGAATCTTCTAGAAGGGTAGTGGGCATTAATTGCTCATGGTGGTCAAGGAGGAATCTGCTATTTTTGGGAGCATTTATGACACCACTCCTCCACCTTCTGGCGGTTTTTAGGGCAAACTTGTCTAGGGCTGAGGTGGCTCGATCTGAGCCCTCCGTTGTAATTCAATTTGGACCGTCCATTGGACTTGGCCAGCTATATAAGGGGGAGTCCCCCTCATTTGTAATCTAATAGTCAGAATCAGAAGTAGTCAGCATAGTGGATTTTGAAGTGGAATAAAGAATAGATACTTGTTGATGTGTTTTTCGTGACCGCACCAACGCAGAATAAAGTTGCCAACGGCTTCCCTATTCTCTCTTGATCAAAGTATTCCGCATGCTAAGATTGCAAGAAAGTTCATGCGTTCAACTCCAAGGTTCTTAAGTGCGAATAGGCTCGGTTTGGCTCGATGTGATTTCTTTGGTATTTCAAGGGGACTTACAGAATTGTTTCAAGCGGAGAAAGGAATTCAAATGCTCAAAAGATTTATCGATGAAGTCGCGGGTTTCCTATTCTAACCAGAAAGTACCGAATTGAAATGGGGTAAGGTTCAGAGAGTCTAAATCTATTCTAAGTGGGATATGGAGCTCAACTTCAGCAAACTTCTAACCGGACTTCGCTTTGCCTCGCATCGGACAGCTTCCACGGAGTCGGTGCAATCTTCAAGGGAGATGACTAAAGATGTTCAAACCACCACTTGACATGAAGATACCATCACAACGACGCATACCATCATTCAAACTGTGATTGAAGTTAAGTGCATGATATTCCAGTTGACCACACAAGGCGCATTCACCATCAGCAAATACACTAGTGGTATGGATAGACGAAGTTGCTTAGATCAAACACCACATTCCACAATTACTATCCTCTACTTGCATGAAATGAAACTTATTCTACTTTGAGTCACTACTTGAATCAGAAGGACGAAGAAACCTTGCTAGCTACTCACAACAAAGACGAAGTTCACCATCAATGAAAAGCTCTTTTATTGAGAGAGTGTTCACAACAATTTCTTACAAAGTTTTCAAAGGGAAAACTTTCCCTCTTCTTCAAACTACACTATCAATCTATACTAAGTTACTCCTAAGCTATCACCTACTTGTCTCTCTACTCCGACTTCTACTCTAATTCTACTGTCTACTGAGTTACAAATGAGGGGGACTCCCCCTTTATATAGCTAGCCAAGTCCCAAAGGGAGGCTAGGGTTACAATCAATAGAGTGGCTAGAATCGTGCCACCTCAGCCCTAAACAGGATTTGCCCTAAAAACCGCCACAAAGGAGAGGGGTAATAAATGCGCCATAACGTCCTCCATCATCCTTCTAGAAGATTCCGTTTGTAGACACGTTCACACTATTCCTGATCTTCTTTCTTGGCGTTGTTCTTTGACTTCGCTCGAGCTTCCATTCTTTATCACTTGAGTTAACACTTAGCCAACTTCTTGCAACATTCTCCCTTCGAGATTGAGATGTCGTCTTGAATCACTTGCTTCATCACTCTAAGTCATCGTGCTCTGGCCTCGACATTCCTCCTGCAAAACAAGCGAGGAGAGTATTAGCACACTTCATAATCATAACTTACTTACCTGATTTTCACATTCTAATTTTCAATAGTTCATCGCCTTCCTTAGCCAACTTCATCCTTCAAGATTCTTCATGCCTTAGCCAAATTCCAATCCATCTTCTTCAAAGGCGTATCATCTTTGAGAAGTTCATTTCACTAACTGGAGCTCTGATAACCTTGATTTATTCATCTCTGGCTCAAGAAAACTATCTTCACGAAGAATTTGAGCAAATTCACCTAGGCAATTCATTTCAAACTCATCATCTGGAGAATTTCACCTTGAAAACACATTTTCTTCACATTTGCCTTAGAAAATTTTCAAGTTTTCCCTTAGGAAAACTCATCAACCTGGTGCCCACTAAAAATCTTCATCCCAGAATCCTCGACAAGCTGTGGAAGACCTTAAAATCAACTCCTCATCGGCAATCTTCGATACCCACAAGAAAATTTTCTCCAGAACGCTTCGAATTCATGGGTACCTAACGAACGGGTTCATTTAATTTTCTTGAATTTTGAACCTTAGAAAATATTCTTTCATCAAATTTATTCTCGTTCTTCGATCCCCTCTGAGAATTTTGTTGCTCCGACTTGAAATTTTTCATTGACCCTGTGTAGCAAGCACCATCTGACTTCTTCACTGGCAAATTCACTCGGACTCCAGGAAAATCTTATCTCCTCAGAGCCTAGGCGTATTTTCTAGAGGAGGAAATATTTGTGCCTTAGAAAATTTTAAGTCATCCTGCACAACTTTACTTAGAAAATTTTATTCATAGAGGTGCCTGGCACATTTTATTTTCACCTGCCACCTTCATTTCACTCCACACTTAGGAAAATATTCGAACGCCTTAGAGAAATTCTTAAAATCATCTCATACATACTTAAGGCGCATAGCACACTTAGCATTTTATTCCCACTACTTTGGAATATTTTCAACATATTACACTTTCAACGCCTAGCAAGTTTGTTTTGACTTCACACGCCTTAGGAAATTTTTCTAACAGCCTCCACTCTAGGCGCATAACACTTGATGAAGAAAAACGCCTAGCACACCACCTTTACCACGCCTTGGCAATATTTCTTACCTCATTTACCACCTCCATTCACTTTTTACACCTCAATGTGGACGCATTTGAGCATGTCAGAGGGATGACCTTTCAACTTCACTTGTTTGTCTTCACTTGAGCTTGTTTGGGTGCATTTTGGCCATGTAGGAGGATAAAAACTTTGACTTGTTGACCCACTCCTTTCTTTGGGCGCATTTTGATGTAGCTGGTGGATAAACTCATGACAACGCCTCAAGAGTGACTCTTCACCTTCCAATTTTTGTCCTCACATGCATGCATTTGGGCGCATTTTGCCCCTTGAGGAGGATGAAAAGTTTGACCTTGCTTTGACCTTCCTTGCCTTGGGCGCATTTTGCTAGGCCTACTGGATGAACTTTGCAAGTTGGGCGCATTTGGAGGGGTGAGGCGGATTTCTTATACTTAGAAAAATTTTCAATCTTCTTGAGTTTCTCTTGGGCGCATTTTGGCATGCCTACAGGATAAACTTCATTGACTTTCTTTGACTTTCTCAGTTTGGGCGCATTTTGCCCTGTGTGAAGGATAAACTTCATGTCTTAAGAATTTTCTACGCCTCCTCACTAGCTGGGCGCATTTTGCTAAGTCCTCTGGATAAAGTTCCAGACTTAGACAAATTTTCTTGTTGCTTGCCAATATTTCATACCCTGCTATTTATAGTAAGTCTTCTGAATTTGCATCTCTTAAGCCCGGAATGACTTGAAATTTTGCACACTGCATCCTCATAACCTTGTTGCCCTGTGGACACTGCCGTTTTTAGTCACCCTGCTATTTTTAGCATGTTTCTGAAGGTGGTTTACTATAAATAGTAACCTCATGTTTCTGATAGCTCCCATGCTCCGATCGAGTTGAAATTTGGATGAGGCGCTCCTCACCACGTGACCTGTTGGCTGACACTGACGCATGCAGTCAATTTACTATTTTTAGCCAGTTTCCAAATTGACTTACTATAAATAGTAAGTGCTCCGTTTGACTTGAAATTTTACCAGCAGATAGCCTGAAGGATGTTGATCGAGGTGGTTTACACCGGTTTTCGAAAATTTTGACTTTTTACGCCTATTTTTAGGCTCCGAAGTTGGAAACCCTAATTCGCTCTGCATGCACATCAAATGATCTCTGTTTGCTCTCGTTTCTGTGGCATTGCGATCAGCTCGTGAATCTGGACTGCTGGGAAGCGGCTGCCGGGACACACCTGCTAAAAATAGCAAGTTCCTTACTGAGTGAGTATCTCCGTTTGCATGTCACACCATCGCGAAGCTCTCGAAAAACCCATCAAGAATCATCCGACATGCAAAAGAAACCCTGACATGCAAACCCTAAAAATAGCCTCGGAAGGCTGCATTCTGAAAGTTGTCTCGTTTTGCATGTTATATCATCGCGAAGGTCTCGAAAAACCCAGAAGGAATATGCCAACATGCAAAGAAAAACTCTGCATCTGACCCCTGAAATTCGTCCCAGAAGCCGGACTGCTAAAAATAGTAAGTTGTCCGTTTTCGCTCAAAATTTGCACGCGAGCAGTCTGATGTGCTCTAAGTACTGTGTGATTGTCGAAATTTCAAAATAGCTGACAAATTGCCCTGAATTTCACACTTACTAAAAATAGTATCTCCGAATTATTTGAAAATCCGCTGAAAGCCTGCTGGAAACATGCTAACACCAATGTTAAGTTCAAATTTTCAATTACTGACTCTATTCGACCTCGGACTGACCAGGAAAGATGAAACCCTAATTCTAGACTTGGTCAAAATTTCACGTTATGGTTCAATGGCGGAGACATCCCCGGAAAGGACAGACAGTAGAAAAGAGAGACAACGACAAAACAACCGAAAAGCAAAGCCAAAATTAGGGGGTCCCCATTTGCAATGGGGCGATGTGTGAAAAACGTCACAACAATACTTTTGAGTTAGAGTAGTTTTCATTGCATTGTTGAAGAAGAAGGGGAATTCTCCCTTTGAGAGTTTTTGTAAGAAATTGTCACAAAGGATATTCATAATAAAGCATTTCATTGACGGTGAATTCAAACTTTGTTGTGAGTAGTTCGTGAGGTTTCTTCTTCCTTTGACTTCAACTAGGACTTAATTTCATGCTAATAGTTAAATATGGATGCTTATGCTTGATGTAAGTGAGCTTCTTTTATCCATACCACTAACATTCTTACTAATGGTAAGCTTGTCTTGCGTGGTCAACTGGAACATTTCACACTTAACTTCAATCAAGATTCATGTGTAGTTATGCATCGTTGTGATGGTGATTGCATTATTGAATCGTGATTTGAACATCCATTTTACCCTTTGAAGATTGCACTTACTTTGTCGAGGCTGTCCAATTGGAGGCTAGACAACGTTTGTTAGAAGTTCATTGAAATCGAGCATAACACCCTTTGCATTTAGGTTAGAATTTAGAATTTAGAAATCTCTGCAGCCATTCAAATTCCGCACACTTTTGGTTAATTTTAGGAAACTTGCACTTCAAAGCCAAATCATTCACACGAAAGTCCCTTTCAAAAGCATATATTGGTTGTTACTGCACGTATCCTGAACAATTATGTAAGTCCCCTCGTAAGTACACAGCAATACACATCAGCCAACTGAGTCTATTCGCATTTAAGGAACCTTGGAGTTGAAAGCATGAACTCACTCGCAATCTTAGCATGCTGAATACTTTGATCAAGAGAGAATAGAGTATCCGTTGGGAAACTTTGTTCTATGTTGGTGCGGTCTCAAAAACCACGTCAACACCACCATGTATAGACAATTGATTGGATCATTGATGTATCTAGTCAATACTAGACCATACATTTGTTATGCGGTGAGTGCTCTCAGCCAATTCATGTGTGAGCCAAGACAAATACATCTAGTTGTAGCAAAGCATATCTTGAGATACTCACGTGGCATAGTGGGATATGGCTTGAGATATACTTCCTGTGAAGATCTAAAGTTACAAGGCTATTCTGATTCTGATTGGGCTAGGAGTGTAACTGATAGGAAGAGCACCTCTGGATGTTGCTTCAATTTGGGGTCTGCCATGATTTCTTGGTGTAGCAAGAAGCAGACTTTTGTGGCACTTCGCACTGTAGAGGCTGAATATATTGCAGCATGTGTAGCAGCTCAAGAAGCAGTGTGGCTTCGAAAGCTCCTTGCAGGATTGTTTGGGCAATCATTGGAGCCAACTGTGATTCATTGTGACAATCAAAGTTGTGTGAAGCTCTCAATAAATCCAGTGTTTCATGATAGAACAATGCATGTGGAGATCAAGTATCATTACATCAGAGATATGGTGTTGAGGAAAGCAATTCAACTCAAGTAAATTTGCACTGATGATCAGACGGTTGATATTCTCACCAAGCCTCTTTCCAGAGTGAAGTTTGCACATTTTCACGACAAGCTTGAAGTAGTGGAGAATGTTGCCCTGGCCGAGAGGGAGACTCAGCATCAGTGAGCCTTGCTATAATGCATATTTCTTTGAGACGGAGAAATATGAGGTCAAAGCCCTCGTACATCTCTGAGACGGAGATGTGGTTCTTTCCACACATGGGAGTAGCCATGGTGGACGTAATGTTGAGAGACTCCATGACGACATCATGTTGAGAGACTCCATGATGAACCCTTTGTACTTGTGTTTTTCCACACATGGGAGTAGCCATGGTGGACGTCATGTTGAGACACTCCATGACAACATCACGTTGAGAGACTCCGTGATGGACACTTGTACACATGTTTCTTTCCACACATGGGAGTAGCCATGGTGGATGTCATGTTGAGAGACTCCATGACAACATCACGTTGAGAGACTCTGTGATGAACTCTTGTACATCTCTGAGACTGAGATGTGGATTTCCACAATTGGGTGTAGCCATTGTGGACATCATGTCGAGAGACTCCATGACGAGGATTACTGGAAAAATACCTCCCTAGCTAAGAGGGAGTGTTGATGTTTATAGCAGCGGGAGATATTTTTCTCTCAAATTTAAAATAATAAATGATTACCAAGGCAGGTTGGCCTTGTTACAAATGATATTTTTTATTTTTTATTTTCTTCAAAGAGGCCAACCTAGATGAAAAGTCGCCTAGTTTTGTATATATACAAGGTGGTGATCATTCATTTACTCATCAATTCATTCTCATTTTCATTCGCATTCTCTCAAGAAGGAGTTCGCACTTAGCAGCAGATCGCCATCTTTAGCAGCAGATTAGATTTCAAGGATAATTATATTCAGCTTGTATCAAGGAGAGATTTATCTATTTATTGTATCAAATTCGCCCTTGAGAAGGGTATGATTTGTAAGCAAATTTCTGCTCTTATTCTTTCTATACATAAGAGATATATTTTCTTGGGTTTTTCTCCCTCGAGGAGGGTTTTCCCAGTGTAATTTGTTGTCTTCTTTGTTCAGTGTGTTGTATTTCTGCTTATTTACATTTCTGGCCTAAAATTAACAGGAGGAACCTCCCTAGTATAAAAGTGTAGGTTGACCGGGCCTACGCTCAGGAACGCTAGAAGAATTTTCTTGAACTATCACCTGTGGCTGCTCGACCCCTGCAGTGCAACTCGACTGTCCTATCTGAAACACATGTTGTTGTGGAATAATCTGCCTCATCATACCCGTAAGCTAAGACATCATATCCATCATGTTATCATGCCTTCTCCTAAACTCTGTCTCAAGACTCTCTCCTCTAGCACGCTCCTTTCCTGTATCCTTAGGGTTCTCCCTCGAAATCTCTCTATCTGCCATAAGACCTATAATGTTGTCCTCACTGCTACTGGAGCTAGACCTGTGAATGCCCAGAATACCTAAAACTGTATCACCCTTTGGAACCTGAGGTATTTCCCAATGTTCTGACCCTGTTCCTCTTCCCTTAGTATAAAATATAATATTTTTGCTCATGAAAACTAGTACTGCAAAGGATGGCAGGATTACTACTCTGATACTACTATAAGAGACCTGGTGTCTCTAACCCTTGCAAACAGATATAAGGATGGTGAAAATTTGTTTTGTTTTGGAAGTTTACGATTTCTATGTGTTTTTGAGATAAAATAACCCTTTTGTAATTTTTAAATTAATGTTGCTAGGCAAGAAATATGCATAATAGATTAAACAAGCAACCGAGGCAACAACTTGAACAATAAAAATACGTAACTTTATTTATTGAATATAAAAGATATACAAACTTTTTCTCTCAACAATGCATACCCAGAAAAGAAGAGGAAATATGATTTCATTAAATCTGAGTGCAGGCAATAGTATAAATATCTGATGGAAAGCTCGTTCTGCTGCAAGAATGAGTTTCTCTCCCTTAGAAATGCTACCAAACCCCTTCTTGGATATAGCCATCCAATAAAGAGATGAGAGGCATCAAAAAGGCAAGGCGTTTCAGCCTTGAAGGAACACGCCTAGGGCAAGATGTTTGTACGGCCTACTACATTCAAGTAGTACGGCCTTTGTAATGCTTGCTAAATGATCAATAATGGTAGCCTTATTAAGTACTCGGGTCTGCAATAGATTAAACCTTCAACTCTTCAAACCCTTGATAAAATTCCTCAAGTTTAAGCACAAATAGAACTTCTGAATGAAGTTGCCTCAAGCAATAATATCAGTTGGTATCGCACAGCCTCAGAATTGCACAATCGCTAAAGATTTTTCGTTCTCCAATGCTGAAAATGGCAGAAACCCTTTTGAATTCCTCCAACTTGTTTGAATGTGTAACGTACTAACCCTTGCGAGAAATAAAAATTTCTTAATTTTACATCAAACAAATAAAGATAACAAGTAAATAGCCATTGTAACAAAAAAAAAAAAATTCTTTTATTTGAAAGCATTTCAACATAATACAATTCATTACAATAAAATAACTTTTCCTTTTCAAGTAAACATTAGAGTAAGAAGACATACAAGTACAAACATAGCTCAAAGAGCTTTTGAACAAATAGTGGTAAGAAGGTTCAGGAATTTCGCCTTTCAAGTCTTGGTACTTCAGTAGCTTGTTGTGGAGGAGAAACATCACTAGGGCACTTTTCCACCAACCACGGACTTATAATGCGGTCCCCCGCACATCTATTATTCAATAGATGGCCCTCCCTTCGACAAAGAGATTGGTAGAGTAACTGATAATGTTAACCAACTGAGCATAGTGGTGTGTCCTACATGACTAGATCCTGTGCAATACGGCATCCCTCAATCTAGAATGTAATACGGGATCACGGTGAACTTACAATGTAATCATCGCATAGTCTAAGTGGATGCAGGTACATTACACTACTTTGGCCAAAGTGTTTCATACAGTATTTCTATTGATGGTCATCTATCACATACACTATTCAGGGTCGATTTGACTTATGGCTATCTTACGCTAAGAATAGGTTATGTCCTTCAATGGATAATCAATCACCCTAGACTAACCTACAACATACTAACTACTAGAAATGAATCAGCATAACAAGTAATTCACACAATCCCTCCTATGCTGGAAATCTTTAAGCTTATCTACGTTATCCTAATAACTTAAGCTGATAGATTTCACTTGACTCCTACCTTCATTTTGGTCCTAGTATATAGTAAATATTACAACCGTATTCTCCTTATATGGAGATCATACAACTAAATCATAACAAGTATGCATCTTTATCCTTTATACAATTTACTCCCTAGGTGCAAACAGATATGCAATTCATAAAACAACTCACTTTCTATACACAACAAAAATACAGTTTATGAAGCAACTCCTTATCTATGAGCAAACTGCAAACATAAATCCCAGAAATATTTAAAGATTTTACTATTGAAATTGCTAGTAGAAGAATATCTCATGCTTGGTATTTAGCTTTTCTCCAGATGATGATGTCTCAGCCTATTCTCATAGTACTTCCAGCACTTCCAAACAATTGGCAATTCCCTCACAATTTACTACCTATCTCACTCAAAATTAAGTACTCAGAAATGAATAATCAGACTAATAATGGTTGCAGCTCATTAAAAGTATGAATCTTTGGTAATTCACTAATGAAGTATGGAAACAAGGAACTGACTCAATTCTCGGAATAATACGTCTCTAAGAAAAATGATGAATTCTCACTTAAAAACAGAATGTTTGCTCTCGAAAAAGACAAGTTCTCAAAAGATAAGTTCTCCAAAGATGAGTTCTCTAGAAATAAGTGATGAATGAAGAATTGGGCAGCTATTTATAAAGCCCCAACCCCCATCGAATTCCACTTTCAAAGGCATGTCAATTTCCAGCACTGAAATTTGAATAATTCAACTTAGTATGTGACGTAATTTAAATCCCATACCCAGTATCAATGAGGTGAGTTGACTTCTAAAGATTGACAGCAGAATGGAGACTATTTCCATTTGCACATGGTAAATTATACAGAATTGACACCTGCAGGTTTCATTCCAGATATGGCGCCAATTTCATAATCTGGCGGGTAGAATATGCACAATGAAAAAGTCCATTGATATTTACTATCCACATAGCCTATTAATTTGGCTCAATTGACAGACATACAAGCTGCGTTGCAATTTCTAGCAACTTGTTCATTGCCTCAATGTTCTACGCATATATACTGGGCGCACATTCTCCTCAGCCGTTAATTTCATTTTATTTCCAAAGTTCAAAAGATGGTATATGAAATATTTCTATTTCAATCATATTGGAGAATGACGTATTCTGATTTCACATTGCCAAAGACAAATATTTTGATACTTTTGATTCCCATGGTTGATTAATAATCAACTAGGTATAATTTAACCCGATTTCCATAGTTGATGATTAATAATCGGTTGGGTATAATTTAACCTGATTTCCATAGTTTAAAGTTTAATATTAAATCAATGTGGAAAATAATTTGATTTCCATCAATGAGATTTAAATATTAAATATATATATATATATTATATATATATATATATATATTATTTTACCGTAATATGTGTATATAATATTAATATATATATATATATATCGTAAGCCAGTCAACATATCCAATATGTATATATATATACATATACATGTATATGTAAATTGTCAGGCAATAATAATATAATATTATTAACATCCACATATAATAGGTTGTATGCATATATACATGTATATACCTGTATATACCTCAATGTACACATATGTGTAGGTATACCATATCGATGCATCCGTATGGGCATATCCATCTGCCAATCATACGCCTGTATCGAAATGTATATACATATGGATACATGTATATACTATATATATGTATATATGTCCACTCCCTATTCACTTAGATTCGTTCACGTTACCATCATAATGATTGTAATACAATAAGACAGATATACAAATAAACATCACTCATAAAAGCGTAAAGAAGTAGACAAGACTCCTAATGCCAATATACGAGCTACGAATGAATTATCTAGAACCAACATAACTGACTCAGTTCACTCAATCTAAAGTGATGTGTGTGTATGCTCAGATAGTTCACTTTACCGATTAAACGACCAAGCTCCTCTCCCGAGTGATATTTCCCCTCTACCTGGAGGAATGGTTCACATACATACATCCACTGACATAAACTCACGGCAATCACATGTTCATAACATTAGCAGTATACATAAACATCTCAAGTTAGAATAACATGATTCATTAACTTCTTTATGCAATGTTTCACCATGAATAACATCAATTGAAGCAACATTAAATGTGAAAACACTCATATTGATAACAAGGAACAACATTTTTTATTCATTCACAGAATTCTCTATTTATCCCTATGCAGTACTAATATGTAGTAGCTATACAATCGGGGTCTAACATACTCCCCCCCTTATGAATCATCATCCTCAATGACCTAAGGTATTATTCAAAACATAAAAGTCTAATTCTACATTTATTCTCCATTCTCAAAAGCTTTGAGAATGTCTGGAAACTTCTGCTGAATTTCCTCGTAATCTTCCCAAGTTGTCGAGTTCTCCGTGTACTGATCCCACTGGACTTTACATTGAGAGACATCCCTATTACATAAGTGAAGCTTACATATTTCCAGCACCTTTATGGGCTCGAGTGTTACTACTCTAGGGTCCTTTACCTGTAAAGCAGTCCAATCAATTACATGACTATCCCCTGGTATATACTTTTTAAGATAGGACACATGGGAGACATTATGCATTTTGGCAAGAGCTGGTGGCAAAGCGATTTGGTAGGCTACAGGGTTTACTTCCTCAAGAACTTCGAAGGGTCCAACATAACGTGGAGCTAACTTAGAATATTTTCCAAACTTGATGGAACTATTATGAGGCTTAACTCTCAAAAGTACTTTGTCACCTATAACAAAATTATGGGGCACTCTCTTGGCATCTGCATAGCTTTTTTGCTGGCTGTTAGCTTCTGCTAACCTTTGCTTAATAACCTTCACTTGTTCATCCATTTCTGCTAACATCTCTAGTCCAAGACTTATTCGATCCTCAAGTTTATCCCAACTTATCGGATTTCGACACTTTTGACCATACAAAGCTTCAAAAGGAGCCATTCTTATAGTAGAATGATATGAGTTATTGTAAGCAAATTCGACCAAGGGTAAATAATCTTCCCACTTATATTGTTGATCCATGCAATACACTCTAAGTAGGTCCTCTAATACTTGATTCACCCTTTCTGTTTGCCCATCCATCTCCGGATGATATCCTGAGCTAATATTTAACTGAGTCCCAAGTGCAGCAAACAAGGTTTGCCAAAACCTAGAAGTGATTCTTCCATCCCTATTAGAAACAATCTTTTTAGGAATACCACGCAACCTAAACACTTCTTGTACAAACTTTCTTGCTATGACTGGCGCTATATCAATTAAATTCCCCAGTATAAAGTGTGCCACTTTTGTCAACTTATCTACTACCACCAGTATGTCATTGTGCTTGTTCCTAGACATTGGCAGTCCTTGTACAAAATCCATACTAATAACTTGCCACTTCCATTCTATATGTCATGTGGGTATAACAGACCTGCAGGATGATGATGTTCGGCTTTCACCCTTTGCCACTCAAGACAGCTAGACACAAAACTAGCGGCGTCTCCTTTCATTCCTTTCCAGAAATATAATGGTTTCACATCAGCCAGCATTTTTGTCACTCCTGGATGCCTGGAATATGGTGCTTCGTGAATTTCCTTCCACACTAGATTCCTTAACTCCTTGATATCAGGTACATACATTCTACCTTTGTACCTAAGTAATCCACTAGGTTCAAACTGAGAACCTTCATATCTAGGATCTTGTGGATTTTCTTTTAGAGCTTGCTTAACTTGCAAGTAGTACTCATCATCTTTGCATTTCTGGAGTACTTGCTCTTTGAAATCGGTATGAATTGCTACTATTGAAGCAATGTGACGTCTCCAACTTAGTGCATCAACAACCCGATTTTCTTTTCCCTTGATATAACTGATATTAAAATCATAGTCAGCTATCAACTCCAACCATCTTCTCTGTCTGGCATTCAAATTTGGCTGAGTAAAAAGATACTTCAACCCATTATGGTCAGTTTTTAGCTCAAAGGGCTTTCCCAGCAAATAATGTCTCCACATTTGCAAAGCATGAACTACAGTTGCCAACTCTAAATCATGCAAAGCATAATTCATTTCATATGGCTTAAGCTTCCTAGATTCATATGCAATCACTTTTCCATCTTGCATCAATACACCACCTAATCCTTCTCCACATGCATCGATGATAACTGTGAAACTCCCCTCAAGATCAGGTACTTTAAGGATAGGTGTTGTGGTTAACTTCTCTTTGACTAGGTCAAATGCTTCTTGACACTTCTCATTCCATTCAAACCTTTTTCCTTTCTTCTGCAAAGAAGTTATAGGAAAAGCAATCTTAGAAAAATTTGCCAAAAATTTTTTGTAGTATCTCACCAATCCCATAAAACTTCCCACTTCTGACACATTTTTTGGTATAGGCCACTAGACAACTGCCTTAATCTTTGTTGTATCTACTGCTATTCCTTCTGCTGAAATAACATGGCCCATATAATGCACCTTCTTTTGGAAGAACATACACTTGGATAGTTTTCCATACAATTTATGCTCTCTTAACCATTGCAGAACCATTTCAATATGTTTGCAATGTTCTTCATTTCTAGAGTATATCAGAATGTCGTCTAGAAATACTAATACAAACTTATCCAGATAATCTCTAAACACACTATTCAAAAGGTTCATGAACATTGCTGGTGCATTTGTTAAACCAAATGGTAAAACAATGAACTCATAGTGTCCATACCGAGTTCTGAAAGTAGTTTTAAAGATATCTTCATCCTTAACTCTTAGCTGATGATATCCAAATCTCAAATCTATCTTTGAAAATACAGCTGCACCTTTCATCTGATCAAAATGATCATCAATGTGTGGTAGTGGATACTTATTCCTAACTATAGCTTTGTTAAGCATACGATAATCAATGCACAATCTTAATGTTCCATCTTTCTTTTTGACAAATATAACAGGTGCTCCCCAAGGTGAAACATTTGGTCTTATTAGTCCTTTTGACAATAATTCATCCAATTGTGCCTCAAGCTCCATAAGTTCTGTAGTAGTCATCCTATAGAGTACCTTGGATATAGGTTCAGATCCAGGAACTAGATCAATAGAAAAGTCAAACACTCTTTTTGGCGGTAAACCAGGTAACTCATGAGGAAATACATCTGAAAATTTCCTCAAAATGGGATACTTCTCCATATCTGTTTTCCCACTTTCCTCAATTTCCCCATCTTCTGGCTCTTGTTGACTTTGATAATCAAAATTTTCATTATCATACCCAAGATCTTCAATCTTTACAGCAAAGAGTTTACACCCTTTCTTTTTAACTTTCATAAGTTGCATTGTTGTAATTTGTCGGACTCTAGGTATTCCTTGGATTTTAACTTGGTTACCATAGTCATCTAAACATTCAACAGTCTTGGCATTACAATCTACTATGGCTCTATGTCTCCATAACCAGTTCATTCCTAGGATAATATCATATGATCCTAGAGGTGCAACATAAAGGTTGACTTCAGTTAAAAAACTAGGTAACTCTATCCTAGCCTCGAACAGACATTGGTCCACCTTTGCTCTTGTGTTGTTTGCATATTCAACATTCCATGACATTGCCATGTGCCATGCCTTTCTAGTTAATTGATTCGCTATTCTAGGTGAAATAAAAAATTTAGTAGCACCCGTATCAATTAAAATAGAAATATGCACGCCAAACAAAGTACCTAGTGTCTCGATTGGCGTCACTTGGTAATCAGCTTGTCGATCATCTACAGCAGCATGTATCCTCTGCTGAAACATACCCTGCTGACTAGGTAATGAGTTGCCATGAGGTTGGGATCCAGAAGTTTTGTTGGGACATTCCCTTGCATAATGATCCCCTTTACATATATAACAACCCATAAATGGTCCTCTTTTCCCGACAACTTCTCCATATTTACTAGTACTTTCACTAGTTCTGCTAGTGATACCAAAATTTGGATTACTCCTCTTGCGATCTCTTCTGAATTCTTTTCCATTAAAGTCAGATCTCTTTCCTTTTGGCTTGACAGCATTCTGAACAGGTTCCTCCTTCTTAGGAGCTGTCTTATTGGAAACTTCAGTATCTTTCTTGTGCTCCTTCCTTTCCTATCGCATAGGATCTGTCTTCAACTTTTGTTCTTGTTTGATTGCTTTCTCGTATACAAGGTCCATTGTGGTTGGACCATACATATCTACTTCACCACCAATTCTGCTATTAAGTCCCAAAATGAATTTCCTGATACAGAAACATTCATCTTTGTGATATATAGGAACATAGCGAAGAAGTCGAGTGAACTTCTCCCAGTATTCATGCACTGACATGGTTCCTTGCTTTAATTCTTGCAAATCCGTTAGTTTATCATAAAAGAGCTGGGTTAACCACCTTTTGCGGAAAATCTCCACAAACTCATTCCAAGTTAGTTTCCATGAATTTATGTT
Organism: Sequoia sempervirens; assembly: GCA_007258455.2. Classification (NCBI taxonomy): domain Eukaryota; kingdom Viridiplantae; phylum Streptophyta; class Pinopsida; order Cupressales; family Cupressaceae; genus Sequoia; species Sequoia sempervirens. The sequence continues at coordinate 60,367 of VDFB02271600.1, read as the reverse complement.
TAACTCCAGCTTTTTGTTCATCCACCAACTAAAGGCTTCACCTGCTAACTAATATGCACCCCACGCTGCCTTGGTTACTGCATCATAATTTCATATTTCTAAGTATTTTTCCATTTGCACAAGCCAAACTTCGGCTTCATCTCCTCCAGCACTTCCATCAAACTTTGGTGGGAATATTTTCTTCATATCCCTCGATAGTTCGATGGATACAATCTTTTTTTTCTTCTCAATGGATGGTATGGGTGATTTCTCTTTATCATGGTTTTGGTTTTCACCTTGCCCATGTGATGAACTTTCTCCTAAATTAGTGATAGGTATTTCAATTTCAGGTCTATCCACAACTTTCGCTCTTTCAAGATTAGTTAGCCTTGCTAAAATCTGATCAAGCCTTGCATCCACTCCAGTAGCTCCTTGTTCACCATCATGACTGGTTCCAGGAATAGTTTGCATTCTTTCATACGTTCTTTCATAAGGGAGCGTAACCTACAGACTGAGAAAATTGTTGTTCTCTATCCTTCTATTCATCTCTCATCTATTCATATCTATCCCAAAAAGGGTAATATCCTTTGGATTTATTGTCCGATACATAATTGCATGAAACAATGTAAATATGGTGTTCATCAACAAAGTTGTCTACATTTTTCGCAAACATTTGTTCATGAGACCATTTCTCGACTGGTGGTGTCCTCGGTGTATAAACTTCGGACTCTTTACTCAAAGAAAATGTTATCACTTCAGCCAATGGTTGAAATCTAGGATCCCTAAAGATAAATGCAATACTTGAACTTTCTTTAGAAGCCATGTCCCTGGAAAGTGGTAATGATTCTGACTTTTCAGGTGAGATAGCTGGTAGGTAATTGTACATTGCCTCCATTCTCATCTTCCTCTTCTCAATGCTGATTCAAGAAAGTGCATGACTAAAGGTTTCAGTATCACTAAACCAGATAGCATTATCATAGTTGGTTCATTCGATGGTTCTAACGATGGCTTCCTTTTCCTTCTTGGCCTTCAGGTAATGTTCATTTCCGATTACTGACTTTCGAGCCATTAATCTAATACGCACCATCCTGACACAAGAATTTTTCACAACATTAGATAATGTTGGAAAGGAAAATTGACGAGCTCATAGGTACCAGAGTTAAACCTGGTAGCTCTGATACCACATGTAACGTACTAACCCTTGCGTGAAATAAAAATTTCTTAATTTTACATCAAACAAATAAAGATAATGAGTAAATAGCCATTGTAACAAAAAAATTCTTTTCTTTTATTTCAAAACATTTCAACATAATAATATTCATTACAATAAAATAACTTTTCCTTTTCAAGTAAACATCAGAGTAAGAAGACATACAAGTACAAACATAGCTCAAAGAGCTTTTGAACAAATAGTGGTAAGAAGGTCCAAGAATTTTGCCTTTCAAATCTTGGTAATTTAGTAGCCTACTGTGGAGGAGAAACATCACTCGGGCGCTTTTCCGCCAACCACAGACTTATAATGCGGTTCCCCGCACATCTATTATTCAATAGATGGCTCTCCCTTTGACGAAGAGATTGGTAGAGTAACCAATAATGTTAACCAACTAAGCATAGTGGTGTGTCCTACATGACTAGATCATGTGCAATACGGCATCCCTCAATCTAGAATGTAATATAGGATCATGGTGAACTAACAGTGTAATCATCGCACAGTCTAAGTGGATGCAGGTACATTACACCACTTTGGCCAAAGTATTTCATACAGTATTTCTACTGATGGTCATCTATCACATACACTATTCAAGCTTAATCTGACTTAGGGCTATCTTACACTACGCATAGGTTATGTCCTTCAAAGGATAATCAGCCACCCTAGACTAACCTACAACATACTAACTACTAGAAATGAATCAACACAACAAGTAATTCAAACAATCCCTCCTATACTGGAAATCTTTATCCTAGGAGTAACTCAAGCTTATCTAAGTTAACCTAATAACTTAAGCTGATAGATTTTACTTGACTCCTGCATTCATTTCGGTCCTAGTATATAGTAACTATTACAACCGTATTCTCCTCATATGGACATCATACAATTAAATCATAACAAGTATGCATCTTTATCCTTTATACAATTTACTCCCTATGTGCAAACAGATATGCAATTCATAAAACAACTCACCTTCTATACACAACAAAAATACAGTTTACGAAGCAACACCCTATCTATGCACAAACAATAAACATAAATTCAAGAAATATTTAAAGATTTTACTATTGAAATTAATAGTAGAAGAATATCTCATGCCTGGTATTTAGCTTTTCTCCAAATGATGATGTCTCAGCCTATTCTCACAGTACTTCCAGCACTTCCAAACAATTGGCAATTCCCTCACAATTTACTACCTATCTCACTCAAAATTAAGCACTCAGAAATGAATAATCAGACTAATAATGGTTGAAGCTGATTAAAAGTATGAATCTTTGGTAATTCACTAATGAAGTATGGAAACAAGGAACTGACTCAATTCTCAGAATAATACGTCTCAAAAAAATGATGAATTCTCACTTAAAAACAGAATGTTTGCTCTCCAAAAACACAAGTTCTCAAAAGATAATTTCTCCAAAGATGAGTTCTCCAGAAATATGTGATGAATGAAGAATTGAGCGGCTATTTATAAAGCCCCAGCCCCCATCGAATTCCACTTCCAAAGGCATGTCAATTGCCAGCACTGAAATTTGAATAATTCAACTTAGTATGTGGCGTAATTTAAATCCCATACCCAGTTTCAATGAGGTGAGTCAACTCCTAAAGATTGACAACAGAATAGAGACTATTTCCATTTGCACATGGTAAATTATACAGAATCAACACCTACAGGTTTCATTCTAGATATGGAGCCAATTTCATAATCTGGCAGGTAGAATATGCACAGTGAAAAAGTCCATTGATATTTACTGTCCACATAGCCTATTAATTTGGCTCAATTGACAGACATACAAGTTGCGTTGTAATTTCCAGCAACTTGGTCATTGCCTCAATGTTTTGCACAAATAAACTGGGCACACGTTCTCCTCATCCATTAATTTCATTTTATTTCCAAAGTTCAAAAGATGGTATATGAAATATTTCAATTTCCATCATATTCGAGAATGACATATTTTTATTTCACATTGCCAAAGACAAATATTTTGATTCATTCGATTCCCACGGTTGATGATTAATAATCAGTTGTGTATATTTAACCCTGATTTCCATAGTTGATGCTTAATAATCGGCTGGGTATAATTTAACCTGATTTCCATAGTTAAAGTTTAATATTAAATCAATGTGGAAAATAATTGGATTTCCATCAATGAGATTTAAATATTAAAAATATATATATGTATATTATTTTACCGTAATATATATATGTGTATATGATATTAATATAATATATATATAGATATATATAGATATCTTAAGCCAGTCAACATATCCGATATGTATATATTTATATATACATATACATGTATATGTAAATTGTCAGGCAATAATAATATAATATTATTAACATCCACATATAATAGGTTGTGTGCATATATACATGTATATACCTGTATATACCTCAATATACACATATGTTTAGGTATACCATATCGATGCATCCGTATGAGCATATCCATCTGCCAATCATACGCCTATATCGATATGTATATACATATGGATACGTGTATATACTATATATATGTATATATGTCCACTCCCTATTCACTTACATTCATTCACGTTACCATCATAATGATCGTAATATAAGACAGATATACAGATAAACATCACTCATAAAAGCGTAAAGAAGTAGACAAGACTCCTAATGCCAATATACGAGCTACGGATGACTTATCTAGAACAAACATAACTGACTCAATTCACTCAATCTAAAGTGGTGTGTGTATGCTCAGATAGTTCACTTTACCAGTTAAACGACCAAGCTCCTCTCCCAAGTGATATTTCCCCTCCGCCTGGAGGAATGGTTCACATACCTGCATCCACTGACATAAACTCACCGCAATCACATGTTCATAACATTAGCAATATACATAAATGTCTCAAGTTAGAATAACATGATTCATTAACCTCCTTATGCAATGTTTCGCCATGAATAACATCAATTGAAGCAACATTAAATGAGACAATCATTAAATGCGAAAAGACTCATATTGATAACAAGGAACAACATATTTTATTCATTCATAGAATTCTCTTTTAAAATCATTTATCCCTATGCAATTACTAATATGTAGTAGCTATACAATCGAGGTGTAACAGAATGTCAGAACCCAAAATAATATGTTCACCAAATGATGATGATTTCATGCTTTTAAAAATCCTTTTATATCCTCTCAAGAGAGATCGACCTCCTTAAGTGCTTTTAATTCTCTTTTGAAATCCACTTTAGGTTTTTAATTAAAACTTTATAATATCTCTCCAAACATGGGCGTCCAAAATAATAATATAAAATGTACTTTAAGTGATTTTAATTGAGGATCATGGCCTCATCGGACATAAAGTACACTTTTTAACTTTATATTATTTAATTATCATTAAAGTATCTTTAATGATAATTAATCATTAAACATTTAATATTTCGCCCATCCAACTAAATAAGAGGTCAACACTGCATCTGAGACCTGTCCAGGTGCCTTACTAAATTTAGTAACCTTGACTCCTCTAAAATGGTGACTTACTATAAATAGTAAGTATGAAGAATTGAGTCTAACAAAGGCCACACCTGAACCCACACTGAGCTCTGAAGGAGAAAACCACTGATTACTGCCAAGAAGGACCCTCTAACCATCTATGTTAACCTACGAGGGCCAGGAATAGGCTAAACCATCCAAAAACAAGACCAAGCTAAAAAGGGGACATTACATTAGGGGGGAAACAGAAACATAGGAAGAAATATTGAGGATCAGGGGTCGGCCATAAGTCTTAAAGTACAAGACACAATGCAAGATGTTGAGCAATAGGCATATTCAGGAAGGGGAAAAACACACAATAGATGGAAAAATGAAGACACAAGTACAGAACTGATATGTAAAGACTTAGATTGACTAAAAATGGGGCATGATAAGTCCACCCTACTCAAAATTGTTTGTCCTCAAGCAATTGCAAGTTTGGATGTTCCAAAATCTGTGGGCCTTCCCTCTTAGCATCCTCCAACGAAAGGTCTTCCCACCTAATCAGATAATCCTTGGTGCTTTTGTTTCTCGGCTTCCTACCCCTTACATCCATAACTACTTTGAGAATTTGAACCAATTTGCCATCTTCATCAATCAAAGGTAGCTCATTTGAGGGTTCTACATATTTTCCTAGCACCTTTTTGAGGAAATACATGTGAAAAATGTAGCATACTAGCTATCTATAGTTTAAGAACGGTAACTAACTCCCAGACTCAGCTGAAGAGTAACTAACTAATTTACCTAACGAGAGTTTCAACACATAACAAACAGGATAGATAAATAATCTGAGCATTAACATTCAATAACTAACTTCTAGTTTCTCAATTTCAGCTGAAATGGAACAATTAACAGTTTATATAACTGAAAACTACAGTAGGATATGAACTAACTATTCCATTAATTAAGAAATGAATAAAACATATTTTAACAACAGTGAATTAAACAATATGAAATAATTTTATTTTGAAATAAAGAGAGGAAGTGAGAGAGAGTTAAGAGATTGTAAAGTATGAAGGCTTCTTGCTGGAATGCTTGAACAAGACTCAGTCTTCGAGGGAAAAAGAAACATCATCAAGGGCTTTTCTGCCCAACCAAAGATTTACTGGTCTCCCGTGTTTCTTCAATTGAAGAAACCCGACCCTTCACAAGGTGCAAACTATAAAGGATTCCCAAATTACCATCTTGCCATCTGAGTTTGGTGTCAAGAATCTATACTACCCTAGTCAATCTTTCACTATAGGTTCTCCTAACTAGAATGACTGTCCTGACCAAGGGTATATCTGATTCTTGATGGCTGATTATTGCTTATTCCAAGCATCATAACCTTGGCCAAGGATTTAATGATTATTAGCACCTTTCTCATGCCATCAGCTCTCTCGCCCTTACACGGCATGAATAGACTTGACTCTTGAGTTTATATTTTCAGTGGCTCAGCTCATTTTTCGTTCCTCTTCAATCAGGAATAATATGTATATTTCTTACTCACTAAAGGTGAGATTGTTAGACTTTGCCAATGTTGAAGAACACTTTAGTTTTAAATATATATTTCATTTAATTGACACGGAAGAGAAAAGAGATTAATGTACAGTTCCGATTTGAGAGCTAAGAAACAGAGTATGGATTTAACTTCAAATAAAAATAGGGTTGGAGGAAGACTCAGAAAAACTCGGTTGTAAGATGAGATGACCACAACTGGATCGAAGGATTAAGAAGAGATAATTCATCTAGAAAAAACAATGGAGATTTGCAAGAACTTTGATATCATAAATCATTAGACGGAACATGATTCAAATCAATATACCAACATTATACATCGATTCCCTGAATGAAAGAACAAACTATTCATTATGCACAATTCATCAATTTTAAGACACTTAATAAACATGCCTGTAATTGCAGAACTGAAATGCGACAATCCTCCAGGTGAAATCTCCCAGCGAATAGATGATTGCAGTAGATATATCGGCCCTTCTCAGTTCGGAAAGAAAATACTATGGCGGATTTACTCAAAATAAAGATTGGTTCCCCTCTCCCCTGAGAAAAGAGTGATGAATAAAAGAAAGAATGGCACTCGACATGGCTACGCCAAACAGAAAAGCAACCTTCTAGGAAAATGCCGAACGAGAGAAACAAGTATGAAGAACGACACCTTAAATCACTAGGCGAGCCAAGATCAAGATAACATTTTGCATGCATTCCTTCTTGGCGTTTCAACAAGATATGATGGACAAGGTGGCGAGGGGGTTACCGCCACCCCACACAAATGGACATTTTCCACGACTTAAAAATTTATATAATATTGACAATAATATTTAATTCAATTCTTACTCCAAAGGTACGCTTAAGAGTTTAATACATGACTAAAGTTGACTTGTTTTGCTCTTACTCCAAAGTCGAAGTCAATTACTTGTTTTTATAGTTATTTAATTGAGATAACATCCCAAGGTTACGACTACCATGTTAGCAACCTTACACCAAACTCATGACTTGATGGTAATTTGGTCCTTTTAGAGATTGTGGCTTCTCCTTGATGATATTTCCCTTTCCTTTGAGTTGTTGTCAATCCTGCATCCACTTGGTAAAGAAATAGAGTTAGACTATTCTCTGAATCCTTTTTAAAAAAATAACACATCAACTTACTCACATATATATTTAAATAAAGATATCATTTGTAATTGCAGTTATTCCAAATAAATTAAAAATTATTTTCCCAATTTTCACATTCTCATGAAAGGTAGTTGATTACAACTAACATAATGACCATATTATTATTCCCATAATCTTGTTCAAAACAAAAGGGATGTAACAAAAAACATTGTGTATCTTGGTTCCCTCCAGTAACTTCAACTCATAGGTCACATCACCAATCCTTCTCAAAAAATTTAAAGGCCCATTGAAGCTCGTTTCGAGCTTTTATGCCCCACTTGTCTTCAAGGAAGATTTATTGTACAGCTGCAGTCTCACCAAAACCATGACTCTGATCTCAATGTTCACTCAAACCCATGACAGCCTACATACATCTCTATTGGTTTTGAGCCTACTGGAGAATAATCTTGAGTGACTTCAAAATGTCTTGGTTCTGTTTGATCATACACTCGTTCCCGATACCTTGCTATCCGCCAAAATGAGATCAATGAAGCTTCAAGCTTCATATTCGTACAAAGCCATGAACAGTGTCATTTTGATTAACATGTGGTAGGTGGTGTTGTAATAGTGCTCCCCCAAGTAGAGCCACTTGATCCAAATCTTATGTTGATCAACAACTAATTTCTCAAATAACATTCCACCCATTTGTTGACAATCGTGGTTTGGCCATCTGTTTGCAAGTGCTAGTTGGTGTCGAGGGTGAGCTTAGTTCCCACCAAAAAGAAGAGTTCTTGCCAAAACAAACTCATGAAATGATTGTCTCTATCACTCATAGTGTCATTGGCTACTCCATGGAGTTTCATCGCTTCCTTGAAAAACAAAACAGCCACTGGTGGCACCTTAAAATCTAAAGATATGGCAAAGAAATGTGCATACTTCGTTAACCTCTCCACAACAACATCTATACAGTCCTTACCTTGGACTTCCTGTGATGAAATCCATCCAAACACTTTCACATTTCTACTCTAGGATGGGTAATGACTACAAAAGACATACTAGAAATACCTATTCTATTTTATTCTTTTGATAAACAATGCATTCTTTGATATTGGTGAGGACATCATCCTTGAGTCCCTTCCATGTTGAGCTTTCCCTGATCTATTTGCAGGTCTTGAAATACCTAGGGTGGCCCACCAAGGGAATGTCGTGAACTGCCCACAAAATATTCACCTTCATTCTTGATTCCGGCACCAAGTAAACTCTTCCCTTGTAGAGAATGAATTCATTGCAGACGATGTACCTAGCATCCAACAACTTTCCTTCCAACACATTAGTTGTGAACACATTCTTGGCATAATCTATTATGATTTCATTCTTCCAATTTGTGGAGATCTAAGACATGGAACACAGATTTGGCCTTCTAGACAGCACATCAACAACATTATTCTTTTCTTTGACATACTGGATATCAAAATCATACGTTAGAGTTTGCTTGCCCACTTTTGTTGCTGCTCATTTAGATCCCTTCAATTGAGAAAATATCTCAAACAATTGTGATCAATTTTGACCACAAATTGGCCACCCACCAAGAATTACATGAATTTGACCAATGTGTGTATGATGGCCAACATTTCCTTATCGTAGATGGAAAATCATCTTTCCACCTTGGTGAGTTTCCAACTCTCAAATGCAATCAGGTGCTTGTTCTACATGAGCATGGCCCCAATTCCATCCCCTAATGCATTGCATTCTAGTGTGAAAGGAAGAGTGAAATCCAAAATCGCTAACACGAGATACAAGCTTGTTTCCTCTTTTAGCCTGTTAAATGCTCATTGTGCATCCTTTGTATGCATGAATGCTCCCTTCTTTGTTAGGTCAGTTATAGGTGTTGGTAGTTGGGAGAAACCCTTAACAAATCGCCTATAGTAGTTGTAAGGGTCAAAAGATATGTTGGATCCCAAAACCGCAACTCCAATTACTAAAATGAAATCTTACTCACAAGGCCAAGGTCGTCGTCATGCAAGTAAAATCAACTCATCAACAAATCATGGAGGGTTAAAGGCCAACTCAATGAGAGTGGATGTCATCTCTTGCTCTTCAAACTCAACTTAGACTCAGGAGGGTAATCCCAAGGGTATACCTAAACAGGTATTAAAATCAAACAAAATGGACAACCAAAACCACTAACAGTCAAACCCAACCTGTTGACTTGGCCCCAAAGCTTATCATTGAGCCATGAACAACTAGCTATCTCAAAACCCTAAAATAGTTCATAAAATATGTGCAATCATAACCCTCATGAAATAGATTCATTTAATAGCTCTCTTGATGATAAATCCCTAGTTATATTACAAGGTTATGAGTGCACAACCTTGAGTGTTTTATTCCTACACTACTAATAAATGTTTTGATTTGTTTTGATGATGTGAAATTGGTAAAATGGTTTTGGACCAATGCCTACTCCTTAGGCAACAAAGTTATAATTTATAAAGAAAAGAACAAACTGAAACCAAAAGAATAATGAGCTATGTATTTGCATACAACAAAGATTATGAAACATATGATAGAGCATACTTAGTTATCCAAAACATAATTGCATATATCTATATAAAAAGTGAGAAAGATCATTACAAGGCTTGCAATGTTTTCAAAATGTTGTTGCATTCATCTAAACCAACATTACATTTGTGCCAGCAAATGTGACAAAGGAAAATTCCTAGCTACGACTAAGAAACTCTCCTATATATATACCTAATGCCATGGAGACATTTTGTTACACCCCGATTGTATAGCTACTAAGATATTAGTACTGCATAGGGAATAAATGATTGTAAAAGAGAATTATGTGAATGAATAAGATATGTTGCACCTTGTTATCAATATGAGTGTTTTACATTTAATGGTTGTCTCATTTCATGTTGCTTCAATTGATGTTATTCATGGTGAAATACTGCATAAGGAGGTTAATGAATCATGTTGATTTATCTTGTGATGTTTATATATACTGCTATTGTTGTGAACATATGACTGTTGTGAGTTTATGTCAGTGGATGCAGGTATGTGAACCATTCCTCCAGGCGGAGGGGAAATATCACTCAAGAGAGGGGCTTGGTCATTTAACCGGTAATGTTAACTATCTGAGCATACACACACGTCATTATAGTTTGGGGAGAACCAAGTCAGTTATGTTGGTCTAGATAAGTCATCCATAGGCTTTAGGAGTCTTGTTTACTTCTTTGTGCTTTGTGAGTGATGTTTATCTGTATATCTGACTTACTGTATTATGCTCATTCTGAACATAACGTGAATGGATGTAAGAGAATAGGTTGAGTGGGTATGTATACACATGTATATAGTATATACACATATCCATATGTATATACATATCGATACAGGCGTATGATCGGCAGATGGATATGCTCATACGTATGTGTCGATATGGTATACATACACATACGTGTACACTAAGGTATATACAAGTATGTACATGCATATATATACACACACTACCTATTATCTGTGGATATTAATAATGTGATATTATTATTGCCTGACAATTTACATATACATGTATGTATATATGTACATATAGGATTACGATATGGTTACTAAACGATAAATATATATATATATGTAAATATATATATATATATATATATATATATATATTATATAGTGTAAATATATATATATATATTATAGTAAAATAATATATACATACATATATATGTATTACAAGAGTAATTAGATATATATATATATATATGTATATAATAAATGTTGCTTAATATATATATATATATAGTTTAATATTATAAATCTTTTAATTGGATAATAGATTATATCCCACTTTGAGCATATATTAAAGTCTAAACTATGGAAATCGATGAAATATCCTTCAACTGATTATTAATCATCAACCATGAATTGGGCTATTCTTATTCAATAAAATTTGAATTACTTAACTTAGGAAATTGAAATATTTCCTACCGCATGAAATATTTATGTCTCAAACTATTGAAATCAAAATAATTTACTTCTCAACTATTGAAACGCTTAATACGTGAAAATGGAAAAACAGCGCTGAGAAATACGCACCTGGATAATGCGCACCTGGAAGTAAGAATGATTCAAACGCAGTTATGAGATGAGTCGACTCAGCCAATAAATAAGCAAGGTGTTTGAAAAATAACCATGACCTTTTCTGCAAGATGAATCACCCGCCATATTTCATGAATCGTGCCATATTTGGGGAGATGCTTGTAGGTGTCGACCCTCCATTTTTAACATCGCAAAGTTTGAAACATTCTCTGTTTTACTGGAAATCGATTCACCTCTTTTAGTTGGGTGTAAGTGTGGAAATCCGCCACATTTCATTTTGAAATATTCAAAGTTTAGTTCTGTCAATTTACATGCCTGCAAGAGTGGAAATTGCTAGGCTGGGGGCTCTATAAATAGCCGCCCAGTTCATTCTTCAAGAATTACTTGCTAAATCCGAATTTCAACTGATTTCTGGAGTTTGTCTCATAAGTTCATTATTCTGAAATCATATTCATATTTGAGTGTTGAGAACAAAGGAATTACCAGTTCATTATTATCTGAGTTTGTCTCAATACAGCTGTGATCAATAACAGACTGTATATTCACCATTATAGAGTATAATTATAAGTGAGAATCCTATCAACATTGAGGGTTTATGATGTGTAATAAAGACAGCAGCTTGAGAGGAAACTACCAATTGAATAAACTGAGTTGAAGTACTGAGAGGAAGACTGAAATTGCATCATTTGAAGGAAAGCTTATAATCAGGCATGAGATATTCTTCACCTTTCAATTTTGTTTCTGATTGCTATATATCTGCTTCTTTGTGTTACTGTATGTGCAAAGGTAGAAAGTCATTTCTTAAACTAAATTGTGAGAAGGTTAAAGATGCATATTTGTGTGAAATTGCATAATTTGTATGATCTCCATATAAGGAGAATACGATGGTATTAGTTAATATTTACTAGGATCGAAATGAAGGCAGAGTCAAGTAAGGTCTTTTTAGCTTAAGTTATTAGGTTAACTGAGGTAAGCTTGAGTACTCCTAGGATAAAGATTTCCTGATTAGGAGGGTTTGTATAAGACACTTGTAGACTGTTTCTTTTCTAGTAGATAGAATGTTGTAGGTAGCCTAGGGTGATTGATTACCCATTGAAGGACATAGCCTATGCGTAATGTAAGATAGCCCTAAGTCAAATCGGCCTTGAGTAGTGTATGTGATAGATGACTTACTCAGTCGTTTATTGAACGAGAATACTTTGGCCAAAGTAATGTAATGTACCTGCATCCTCTCAGATCAAGCGATGATTACATTGTCAGTTCACTGTGGTCCATTAAGTGCATACTAGTTCAAGATTGTGGGAATTACAAGGATCTAATTATGTAGGACACACCACTATGCTCAGTGGGTTAACAGTATCAGTTACTCAACCAATCCCTTCGACGAAGGGAGGGCCATCCATTGAACAATGGATGTGTGGGGGACCGCATTATAAGTCTGTGGTTGGTGGAAAAGCACCCGAGTGATGTTTCTCCCCCACAGCAAGCTACTAATGAACCAAGATTTGAAAGATGGAACTCCTGGACCTTCTTACTACTATTTGTTCAAAAGCTCAATCTGTTGTGCTTTGTACTTGTATGTATTCTTACTCTGATGTTTACTTCAAAAGGAAAAGTTATTTATTGTAATGAAAGGCATTCAATTGTATTTTGTTGAAGTATTTCAAATTAAAACTCCAAAAAAATTTGTTACATTGGTTGTTTACTCATTATCTTCATTTGTATGATGTAAAATTAAGAAATTTTTATGTCATGTAAGGGTTAGGTCGTCACACATTCTGCAACAATACCCAGTTAGAGTACTAATCTCCTTTGATTACACAGGCTTATACTCCACCCAATGAGCCAAACTAGCAGTCAATGTGTAATGTCCCCTTTTTCTGCATGATCATGTTGGATGGTGGTTAGCCTATTTCTCAGACTCTCGTAGGCTAACAGGTTGGGTTAGAGGGTCAGTGGCATTATTTGATGAGTTTTGTCGTTCTCAGTTCAGAACCCAGTGACTGGATCACAGCAGGTGTTGGCATTTCAGGAGTCCACAGCTTCTGACGGCACAGGATTATGTGGAGTTTTGAGCGAGTTATGAATTTTTAAGTGATTGAGTTAATTATTTAACTTAATGCCTTTTATTAAAGTCACATCGACTTTAATACATTTTTATATCACTTAAAATATTCTAAAAGGTGATTTAATATTTTAATGACTTAAAATATTAAAGGGCGCTCAATTATTAAGTTTTGACTAATGAAAAGGACTTAATAAAATATTAAAAGATTTAAATGATTGCAAAAGGGCGTATCTTCTTGGAAATGCGTGCCATTTGGGTATAAAGCAATCTTTGGCAATGAGAAACTCACTTTTGATAATTTCGACTTTGCCTTGTGCCATTTCCTGTGCATTCTCCTGTGATCAGGGTTTGAACAAATCTTTCCATTGAAGAACGGTACCTCTTTAGTGTTGAGCACTCTTGAGATTGTGAAAGATCAATCGAATCAGTGCAATTGAGAGCTTCATTCAGAGGTTCTACAGGCTTTAAACAGAGGTTGATTATTCAGTATTCAGTTATTGGCAGTACAGAAGGGGGTTTCTTCATCCAAAGGCGCTACCTTCATCAGATCTGTGGTTCCAGCAGAGTCATTACATCACTTTCTCCTTGGCCGTACTTTTACATTGAATTTTGTGCTTCCTGGAGGAGGGCGTGTGAAGCCAGAAGCTAGGGCGCTTCCTTTTTGGCACTTCTTTGAACTTCATCATGGGCGGCTGCTATTAGCAACTCATTGTATCTAATTTCTGAGGGGGAGAAGTTACTTCTGGAGGCTAGGCGTCCACATATGCCTGTTTTCATCATTTCCGGCTGTCAAACTGGCAATTTCTTTAATTAAATAATCTGGAGATATTCTGGTATGTGTATCATTTGCAATCTATTTGTCACCGTTAAATAATGCAATCTACACTTTCATTCTGAAGCAAATAGTGTAAATTTACGTTTTATGAGCATTTATGATGTGCGCCCCTTCTCTTCTGTCTATCAAATATTCTCTAAAAAACTAAATAACACTTAAAGACTTAAGAAAAATTGAGGTTTTGAGTTGAGAGCCAGCAGGGCTCATCACACAATGGCTGCCTTGCATCACACTGGCAATTCTCCAACATCTGGAGACCACTCAATAAACAACCTATTTTGAAATTAATCAAAAATATCCTTATTAGCAACAAGGCACCCAACCTTAATCAACAATGTTGTAGCACTACAAAAATCCATGGTTTGCAAGCATTCCCACCAAAAAGGAACGTCTCAAATTGAAAGGCAACCGTTGGAGGTACAAAAGTAGCTAGGAGGAGTAATGGAAAGTAGATGGAGTTAATGTAGATGATTGGAAGAGCTCCCCTACAATGGTGGGCAGATAAGCGAGTAAACACAGCGCCATAACTTTTGACACTCAAAACCCATCAAAAATACTTTGCATGATTTATCAACAAGAAGCTTTCATTGGTAAATGTCTTTTTTCTTTACAGATTGAGCCTATCGCATTCCACCATGCATAAACATCAGCCTCTAACAATTGTCAACATTGTGAGCAGATCCAAAACCATGTCGAACCCAAGAGGTGGTTCGAGAACCACCGCAAACCTCCGCCAAAATGAAAACTCCACCTTTTCATCATCTGTCAGAGATACATTGGGAACTCGGAACCTTGGTGAAGGTTCCTAATTACCAATCTTGTAGAAAGTTGCAACGACCTTTCTTCCTCCTTAGTATCACCAATTCCCAAATGTTGGAGATGCACCGCTCAATTCAAACTCCCTGAAAAGCTTCATATAACATTTGCTTCGGCACTTAGATCTTTGTCGAGAACCTATTAAAAACTACACGTAGTTCCAAAACTATGTTAGGAGTTAGACGCCCAATGGGAACTCAAAGCATGTCATCTATCGAACGTTTGTTCGTAACTTTCTACAATTTCGAACCACTGCAAAGTTCCATCAACACAACATTTTCCTTTTCCTTTACTTCATGGGTTTTGGTTCTAAGAAGAACCTGGAACCTTAGACTTTATATGTTTGGTTTAGGGATCAAGCTAGAACAAGGACCTAGATTTATATGAGACTAGCAAGCGTTGAGAGCGGGGAGGAAAACGAAACTAGAACCTGAGGTTCCAAGGTCCAGTTGGGGCTTGAAGTCCACTAAGTTTTTTGAAGGCTAAGAGTAGAGAGAGAATTGGAACCAAAACCTCAAGGTTTCAAGTTCCAATTAAGACCCAAGGTCCAAAAGGGAACTGAAACAAAGATCTCTCTAGAAGGGGGGAAGTGGGAAGCTAAAGGAAATGAGGACTTGGAAACTAAGGTTTTAAGTCCCAATCAAGACCCAAAGTCTGTTAGGAAACCAAAGCCAAATACTTATGCTTAACCAAATTGGGATTTTGGCAACTTAGAGGATTGGCTGAAGTATAAGGGGGAAAACAACACAATAGAAAGAGACTCCACAAACATAAGGACCCAATTAAGATCTCTTAGATCGGTTATAAGCAAAGGGTGAGAAATGACAATCACACACAGAATGAGAGGGACTCAAGAAAAATTTTATACTACAGATTTGAGTCCCAACAGAATCTCGCAACTATGTAAAGGTCTTGAGGGGAGGTCAGTATCGAATTACTTTAATCTTCTCCATATCCACCTACACTCGCTTTGCACTAATGATGTGACTTAGACACAAGCATCTTTGTCATAGCAAACTCACACTTTGACTACTTGGAAAAAAGTGTTTTTACTCTCAAAATTCCCAACACTTCATCAATGTGTCGTAGGTACTCTTTCTCAATTGCTTGCAGAAAACCTAAGTCATGCATGACTAAAAATTTGCTAGAGCATTTGCCAAACTAAACAACATAACTAGAAACCACAGTTGTCGAGAGACACGTCTCCTACCCCCAAAGACGCGTCTTGGAGACTGGTGCACATTTTTGGTATCAGAGACGTACTCAGAGACACCTCCCTTCACAAGAAACACACGTAAAAGTCTCCTCGAGTCTCCCGAAGTCTCCCATGGTGAAAATGGTGTCTCCCGTGAAAAAAAAAAACCTAAAAACATTAAAACTTAAAAAAATAAAGGTTGCACTATGAAGTATGAACTCTTTGACACAATGACATTTGTGTATTTAAACTTTAAAGTTAATGTTCATTGTTAAACTTTACTACTACTCTTGTTTTGAAAGTTCAATGTCATGATATTTTCTATAAATTATTAATTATTAATTTTTATTTATATTAAAAAAAGATGGTGTCTCCGAGTACCCCCATCTCCTATTTTCAAAAAAAGTTGTATCGGTACCGGTACTAGTCTCTCGTACCAGTACTAGTACCAATCTCTAGGCAACTATGCTAGAAACTCATGGTGCCCATAGTGACATCAAAAATCCATCTTGTGAATATCCTATCAGACTTTGATTTGATAGTAGCCCGACCTAAGATCTATTTTTCAAAAGTAGACTACTTTGTGAAGCTCATCTATCATTCATCAATCTTGGGAATGGAGTATTGGTTCTTGATAGTCTTCTTATTCGATGCTTTGTAATTGATGCACATCCACATTGTGTCATCCTTGTTTTGCACCAAAATCACAAAGGAAGCAAAGGGGCTTGAGCTAGGTTTGATGTACCCCATTTCCAACAATTCCTTAATTGCCTTTTCAATTTCCTCCTTATGTCTCCTAGGGTGGAGGTAGGGAGTAGTGATAATAGGCATAGTAGGGAGTAGTGATAATAGGCATAGCACCCTCCTCCAACTCAATGATGTGCTCAAAGCCTCTATTGAGTGGTCTCCCTAGAAGAATGTTGAACACTTTATAATGCTTGTCCAAGATGCTTTGTATATCCACATGATACGCCTTCTTTCCTTTAGCAAGTTTTGTTACAATCACAAAACACTATGCTGCCCACATGGCTTGTGTGTGACAAAAAATCCTCTCTGTTCTCTTAGTCGATACAATCTTTGTAAATTTATTTGTCATTCCCCATAAAAATCTTGTGTGATCTCCCCTAATGAGTGCTCCAGTTCATCAACAGGACTAATTCCGCCTGTTATACAGCCGAACCTAGTTTTCATTGAAGCAGAGCAGTCAGACATCATCAGTAGCTTGCGCACTTTTATCTTTGAAAATCATACATCTACCACTCAGTGGAGAAACGCAGCTACCACTCTAGATAAAGAAGAAGAGAGAGCGGATCTTGCAGCAGGTAGACCAGCCTTGCCACCTCCCGCGTGGAATTAAGCATCCTGGCATACTGAGTATATACAAGAAGAAGGAGAGGTAATCCTCCTATCTAGCCAGATCCAGTCTTTCAAGAGGCTCCTGATCAATTCACTAAAGGAGAAATTTTAGAAGAGATTCCCATTCCAGCAGAAGAAATGGGTCATCATAACAACAACGATAACCACAACGGTCAAAATGGTAGGAATGCAAGACATCCAGCCCCCTTGCCTTGGGGCGACAATATTGGACGGTTGGCTTTACAAGGACACCATGAACTACCCAAGGGTTCATGCAAGTTTTTCCCGAGATTTCATGGCAATGGTTCCAGACATCCTGATGAACATCTTTCAGCATTCAAAGTGGCATGTTCCGTCCTGCATGTTGCACACAAGGACATCGTACTACGTCTCTTTGTGGAGACTCTTGAGAACAACGCAGTAGACTGGTTCAACAATCTTGAACCAAGCATCATCACTAGTTGGGCAGTCATGAGTGAGAAGTTCTTGGCGAGATTCAAGCCCGCCGAGGACAGTCACAGACTTTTTGCACAACTCTCGAATTCGAAGATGGAGACACATGAACCGATGAGCGAATTTGTAGCAAGGTTTAACCGCCTTGTTACACGTCTTTCTCACACTTTAAATCCATCTAACGAAATTTTGATGAGTTCCTTTATCAATGCACTACCGTCTAAAATAGCCTTTTTCTTGAAGATAAGTGAAGAAGATAGCTTACAGCTCCTTCAAGAAGAAGCAATCAAGCTCGAAGACAATATGATTACAATGGGCAAGATGAAGAATGATTCAATCAAACCGCTCGTGCAAGCGTCGGCTGATTTGTTGCTACAGAAGGTTGCAAACAAGGTGACTATACTGAAAAGACAGTCACCCCCTCAAGGGCAACCAACCTTGCCCGCACCACCGTCATTTCAACCTCAACAACAGTACCAGCCGAAAAGAAACAACTTCCAGCCGTACAATAACTACAAGTCAAAGTTTCCGCAAGGACAACCAGAGCAAAACAATGAAGCTAAGAAGCCCACAATCTTTTGCACTTTCCATGATTTTGTTGAACACACCGGGGCTACATGTCCGGAGAACCAAAGAATGAATTAGCTCATGGGATTTGTCGATGTTGCTCCTAGTTCAGGATTCGTGCATTCAAGTTCAAACATCTTCTCATCACAGACGGACGACTTTGATGGCGACTCCGCAACGGGGTATTTTGATCAAGAACCCGTAAATGAAGAACAAGAAGAAGAATACCGCCAATTTTCTCTCGCGGTTAATCATGAGAATATCACCTCACCTGTGTTCACAAGTGCGCAGCATTTCAAAGCACAGGGGGAAGAAGAGAAGCGGAATTCAAATGGAAAAGGAAAGGAAGTAGCTTCTACTTCCAATCCTAAGACTTCACAAGAAAACATTCTGCCGACTGCTCTAGATTCATCTTCAACAAGTTTCGACATTGTGTCTTCTATGATGAAGACGAAGGTGCAAATCTATCAATTGGAGTATCTACAGGATCATCCAGAACAACTGGATAGAATCTTGAAGGTTGTGAAAAAAAAGGTTGTTGCCCAGCCAACATTACTACAGTCCTTCGTGCCTGCAGAAGAGAAGCCAAAACCGTTCTATATATCCTTATCTATAGGAGGATTCAAATTGAGCAATTGTATAATTGATAGCGGAGCTTCCGACAACATTTTGCCTCTACAGATTATGAATGTGTTGGGACTATTGTGCACTCCTACTCAAGAAAAGTGTTACTCACTTGAGTCCAAGTCGGTGTTGTTAGTCGGTCAACTTAAAGATGCACAAGTAAGGCTAGCGTCATGTCCTGAGAAGAAGATCATGATGACAATCTTAGTGGCTAATATTCCTACCAGCTACGGGATGCTACTTAGTAGGACTTTCTATAAAGATCTCAAAGGAGAGATTCAAATGGATTGGTCGTTCGCGACAATTCCATTAAAGAAGGGTACATTCAAGCTGGAGCCTAAAACGAAGTCAAAGTTTACGGTGGTAAAGTCCCAGGATCCACATGCTCAATTGTTGTATCAAGACACGGGTCCAGGCATATATGCTATGGTGTCAGAAGTGACTAAAGATTGTCAGAATTTTGCACTTTCCACGGAATTGTCAAATGAAGAATCAAAGATGTGGACGATGCAATTCGACGACAGTTGCTCAACATCAAGCTCAGGAGTGGGAGTAGTGATTATTTCTCCCAAAGGACGTCTATATCCATTCGCATATAGGTTGCAATTTGAATGCACTAATAACACTGCTGAATACGAAGCTCTTTTATTAGGTCTCAAGAACGCGAAGGATATCGGGATCAAACTGCTTAAAGTTGAAGGAGATGCAGAGCTGATTGTTAAACAAGTTAGAGAGCAATTTCATGTTAGAAAGAATCGCCTTCAATTCTACAGGCAGAGGGTGTGGAATGCAATCGACTGGTTCGATGCATTTAACATCAAATACATTCCAAGAACGGACAATAGCAAAGCTGATGCTCTTGCAGTGTCAACCGCTCTTTTCATGCCGCATTCTGACTTTCGTCAGAATTCTTTTGCTATTGAGCTGATTGACAGGCCAGTTGTGCCAGATAACTCAGACAACTGGCAAGTCTTTGATGACGATGAGGATATTGAAGAATTTCTCGTCATGGGAAATAACTACAAAGAATTGTTCTTTGAAGGAAGTTCTACTCCTTTCAAAGAGTCAATTGCTGAAGACTCTGAAGCTACAGAATCCGAGATCATACAACTGAAAGGAAATCAAATTCCCAAGGGTTTTGTATCTTTAGAGGATATTTTTGACAGACATGACCGATACATCTAAGATCAGAAGAGGTCAGGTGTTAATACTTCTGCAGAATACAATCAAGTCAACATAGGCACTGAAAACAAGCCTCGATTTGTGAATTTAGGCAAGTGTTGTACTCCAGAAGAGACTGAGAAGTTTATCGCCTTGTTCAAACAATACAAGGATGTATTTGCCTGGTCTTATGAAGACTTGAAAGTCTTCACACCCATCAAATTGTCACATACAATTCCTCTGAAGTCTAATGTCAAGCCTGTCAGGCAAAAACAGAGACATTACAATCCACGAATTCAAGGTACTATCTACGCGGAGATTCAGAAGATGGTGGACTCAAAAATAATATTTCCTATTCATCATTCCACCTGGGTGTTCAATATAGTTCCTGTCCGCAAAAAGAACGATGAGATCAGAATTTGCGTAGATTTCAGGAATCTGAATCTATCGTCCTTGAAGGACAATTACCCATTACCAATCATGGAGCATACCTTGCAGACAGTCACCGCATCGGAGATGCTATCACTTCTTGATGGTTTTTCCAGTTACAATCAGATTGAAGTGGCAAAAGAGGACCAGATTAAGACAACTTTCACCACTCCATGGGGAACGTTTGCTTATGAAAGGATGCCTTTCGGCCTTATCAACGCCGGTGCTACAATTCAAAGGGCCATGGACTTGGCGTTTGGGGACCTCAAGGACATGATTATAGTCGTCTACCTTGATGACTTAACCGTTTTCTCAGATAAACGGGATGATCACTTTTCACATCTCGTGGAAGTATTTGAAAGATGAAGGTATCACAAGATATCATTGAATCCAAAGAAGTCCATCTTTGTGGTGACAGAGGGCAAGCTACTTGGTCACATCGCTTCCAAAGAGGGGACTAGGATTGACTCAAATCGGTTGGATTCAATCAGAAGCCTGCCTCTTCCAACAAACAAAACGCAAGTGCATTCCTTTTTCGGAAAAGTTAACTTTATCCGAAGGTTTGTACCTAATTTCTCAAAGTTGACAAAGGAGATTTCAGCAATGATGAAAAAGATGTCCACTTTCGTATGGACGGAAGAAGGCAAACAGGCCTTTATTAAAATCAAAGAAGCTATTGCTTACGCACTAGTGTTGGTTCGGCCTGACTTTCAAAAGGATTTTATCCTCTATTGTTATGCGTCGGAACACACGTTGTTTGCTATATTGACTCAGAAGCTCAATGAAGAAGGAGAATCTCCAATTGCTCTCATGAGCGCCAATTTCAAGGATGCTAAGATGCGCTATTCTCAAATTGAGAAGAATGTGTATGCTATCGTTAGAGCTGTCAAGAATTTCAGGTTCTATCTTTTGAATTCACATACAACGGTGTTTGTCACCAATCCAGCAGTTAAAAGTGTGCTAACTCAACAAGAGATGGGCACGAAGAGAGGGAACTGGATAGCAAAAGTTCAAGAGTATGATCTAGAAATCAAGCAGACCAAGCTCGTCTGTGGGCAAGGTCTTTGTGAATATTTGGCGAAAGATGGAGATCAAAAGCTTCAGAGCAATGGTGGAATTGAAACTGAGCAAGAAATTGAAGAGGACCTTCCTTTGGTCCTATTTGTTGATTCTGCAGAGGAATGGTACACATCCTTGTGGAATTATTCAACATATGGAGAATGTCCACGTCACATGGACAAACAGCAGAAGAGAACATTGAAGTTGAAAGCACAGAACTTCGTGCTTATTAACAACGTTCTGTACAAGCATGGCCTTGATGGAACTTCCTTTTATGTGTCGATAGAGACTAGCAACAGAGATTGTTGGATGCTTTTCACAGTCAAGCATGTGGAGGACACTTTTCATCAAGGGTCACTGCATTCAAAATCTTACGAGCATAGTTTTATTGGCCGACTATGTTCCGCAACGCATATGAATGGGTGTATAAATGTCAGCTATGTTAGCAGTTTGTTGGTAAAGTTAGATTGGCAGCTACTCCACTCAGGCCAGTTATCATCGATGCTCCATTTCAGCAATGGGGTATAGATTTTGTAGGTCCTATCAACCCGAGTTCCAGTAAGGGGCATGTCTATATCCTAACAGCAATAGATTATTTCATGAAGTGGGTTGAGGCAGTTCCTACCAAACGAGCTATTTCCAAAGTTGTTTGCAACTTTCTGAAGGAGAACATCATTTCACTCTTCGGAGTGCCTCGTAAAATTGTGGCCGATAATGCAACGTCTTTCTCGTCAAAGGAACTTTTGAGTTTTTGTTTTGATCACGGCATCATGTTGTCACATTCATCAGATTATTACCCTCAAGGTAATGGACAGGTTGAATCATCAAATAAAAACATCGTCACAATTGTGCGCAAGCTGGTTGAGTCAAATTAGCAGGCTTGGCACACAAGGTTATATGACGCTCTTTGGGCTGATAGAATCACTCCCAAAAGAGCCATCAGCACCTCGCCTTTCATACTCTTGTATGGTACAGAAGCAATTTTGCCCATCACTTTGGAGTTGTCCGCCTTACAGCTGGCATCTACATTGGAAGATGAAGAGTTCAAAGACCCTATTTAGAAGCGGATACTGTACCTGATGAAGCTTGCAGAAGAGAGAATGGAGGTTGTTGATAAAATCACTCAGCATCAAGAGCGAGTGAAAAATATTTTTGACAAGAAGGGTCGTCATACAGACTTCGAAATCGGAGATCAAGTCCTTTTGTGGGACAAAAGGCATGAACCTAAAGGAATGCACGGTAAATTTGATTCCTTGTGGTTAGGGCCCTTTCAGATCCATGAATCCGAAGGAGAGAACACATACATTCTCTCACATCATGATGGAAGGCTCCTCCCGCTTCCTTATAGCGGGTAATTTCTTAAACACTTCAACCCTTCGGGGGAGGAGTGATCCTTTGTAAATACTTTGTAAATACTTTTTATGCTTTATCGTTATGCCGTATTGTGTTTCCCCGTTCTGTGATGTTTTGTCGTGTTTTAGGTGATTTAGGTAGTCTTGTTTTAGGTGATTTTTAGGTTAGGTGATTAGGGAAAACTCCAAGTTTTTAGATGATTAGGGAAAAGTCTTGACTTCGATGCCCAAATCACAAGTCATTGGTCTACATAACACAGAGATTCTAGGGTTCTCCTATGTCGTAAGTATCCGACATGGTCACCAGACGGAGCCTAATGTTGTACCCAAACCAATTTTTTTGCTTCATTAAGGCATTTTGCTTCAAAGAGTCTAAACCTTGTTAAAATGATGTCAAAATACAGTTTTTGGGCAAATCAAGTAAGGACTTTGGTCAATGTCATGCCAGTCATCAGCAGCAATTGGTCAGTACCTAGAGGTCAAAACCTGAACCTGGGACTCAAAGCAAGACATATTATGATGGAGAAGTACTTTACGACAGAATTATACTCCTATAAGGTCAATTCAGTGGCCAGAACAGTGTTTACGAAGGAAGAAACAGAGGATGACATTTTGCAGAAAGTAAATCTGCGCCACTATAGCCCAGGGGCGCCCTTCTTTTTGAAGGCTCAGATTTAGTTGCTTTCACTTGCAAATACATTCAATCTCTTCAGAATTTGACCAGCTTTCCGACGAGCTATCAAGCGAAGTCATCCAAGTTGCGGAACTCCGGCAATTGAAGTCAGAAGCTAAAGGTACGAGGAGGTTGCTCATAACAGAGGCTGTCAAATTTTCAGTTTTTGCGCTCATGTAGCCCAGGGGCGCCCTTGATTTTGACCCCTCAAATGGATGAATCTACAAAATTTGTTTCAGAGGGATCTTTTCTAATTCAGTTCAGCTCTGCAACGCACTAGTTCGCAAGATGATCCGACATACTGAGTGATCGTGACAAAGGTTCTACCAAGCACGTAAAACAGAGGGTGGAAAAATGTAGAAATACACACCTATACCTCTATAGGCCAGGGGTGCCTAACCTTTAGGCCTACCAAATGGGGTCTTTTGCAATCACAGTCTTCATGAGACTTGTGTAGAGTTCTCCCAGCTATCCAACAAGTCCAGCCATCAGCCCCCGGGATTTGTCAAACGCCCGTACATGAATGGTCAGTGGAGATCGCTGAAGAAATCAGACAACCAGAAAAATGGCTAAGTGTGGGAAATACACACTCCCTTGGAAAAGGCGCCCTCCTTTTTGAGGTCTTAGAAGCAGTTTTCTCGCTTCGTCACCTCCAGAGACATCTCTTCTCAGTACTTCTAGCTACGCAAAGAGATCGTCGGTGCGCGAGTCGTAACACTCCAGCTTCCCGGTGTCAAGGTCAAAGTATGGCATCCAGATGAAAGTTACATTTTTGTCAAATTAGTGATTGCGCCTTCACAGGCTAGGGACGCCCTTACTTTTGGGGTTCCTAATGTAGCTTTTAGGTGTCTTACATACAATCGTTGGTTGCGAAATTCTTCCAGTCACGCAATGAACCTATCATTAAGTCAACAGGGTTCATTGTTCACCGGTAGCGGCAGCTCAACACGTGAAATGGCAAAACAGAGAAATGGCTAAGTTTGGAGACCTTGCATCAATTTAATCAAAGGCGCCTAATTTTTTGAGGTGTCAAATGTTGTTTTTAGCAGGTGCAGCTCCCAGCAGACATTTCATCTTTGCTCTGACGGCTTCGCGATGGAT
Organism: Sequoia sempervirens; assembly: GCA_007258455.2. NCBI lineage: Eukaryota > Viridiplantae > Streptophyta > Pinopsida > Cupressales > Cupressaceae > Sequoia > Sequoia sempervirens. The sequence goes on along the minus strand of VDFB02271600.1, from coordinate 35,290 downwards.
ATCTCAGCTAAGTCACAGCATCACTCAGGCATTTAGAAATTAGAGCTGAACAGAGGCAACTGTAACTTTTCAGTGAGCTATAAAATAGGGAGTTAGCAAAAAATCTCATAACTTTTGCAAATGGACACCTCGAGAGTCAAATTTGGAATTTTCGGAATCAGTAAATTTTTCTGAGTGCATCCAGATGTTGAGATTTTAGTTAACTTATTAAAATAATATTAAATTCAACTTTTTTGCATGTAAGCATTAAATGGGCAATTTTCTTCAATATTTCAATATTGGCGCCCTTTGTGATGTTAAATTACAAATTTGCATGTGAAAAAAGAACTGGATATTTTAATATTATTTATTTTTCGGGACTTCGAGTCAGTACCAGTTCGAACTGAAGGGGGTCCAATCACGATTTTTCTTTTGAATCAGGGTTTAAAGCTTGTAGTGGCGCCATTATGGTGCGAATTTGCTCTATTTATTCAAGTTTGGCATCATATTTCATTCATCCAGCTTGAGCAGATGCGAATTTCTTCCTGAGTTGGGCGAATTTTCTTCAGCAGTCAGTTGTGAAGACATCAAAAGCATTCTTTTGCAGGTACAAGTCCAAATTCATCAGCAGAATTCAAGACAAAGTGGCGATTTTAGCAGGAGAAAAGCATCAAAACCTCAATCTTCTGTCTCAAATTCTTCCATTTCTCGTCTTAATTTCTTTTGCATGTTGAAGAAACTGGCGACTTTTGACAAAACAAATCATCTAGGTCGATTCAAAATAGCTTCCTCAACAAAACCCATGTGCTAGAATTTTTCAGGAAAATTTGTTCCAAAGCATCAATTCTCAAAGCTCTGATTTTCTTAACTGAAATTCCTTTGCATGGTGGAGTAGAAGTCCAATTTTCGCAAATCTGACATTCTAGGTTGTCTTAGAATCATTTTCTGGACAAAACCCATATCTGAGAATTTTTCATGAAGATTCCCCTCCGATAGGCTATTTTTAGCCTTAGCAGGCTATTTTTAGCTTTCCAAAAAAATTGTCAAAATATAGTCGTGTTCACAGTCAACAGGCGAGTTTTTCAGAATGCAGTACACATAGCTCGAGTTTAAGACTAAGTCAGCCTTAACTCATGACTTCATCGGAACAGTTGACACGAATCTACATAAGGTGCTTCCAGAAGCAAGCTTGAATCCAATCAAGATAAAAGATTCAATACTTCAAAACATTCAGGAATCCGAGTTGCTAGAGGCCACTTCTATCCATGTCTCAATTCATTGCATAGAGTTTGTAATGTCTTGTATTAAGCATTACAATTCTGCTATTCGCGAAATACAGTCAATAGATGGACGGGTGATGTGCAGTCTCAAGCCTTTGGATATCGAGAGATGTTTTGGTATTCCTCAACATCCGAACAGTTTAGTCATTGCCATGGACCAATGTGAGAGAGCATTCAATGCTGATATGGACAAGTGTCGGAGTAAGATGGCAGAGAGATGGTTAAAATAGAAGAAGACCAAGTTGTTGAGCAATGTGGGTCGTGGTGAATACAAGGATGAGTATGCAATTTTGATCACACTTCTCAATCGTGTCTCAGGTCATGCAGATGCAAATAGATTCCAACCCTAGATGTATTATATCATTGGTCAAAGCATCTTCGGTCGAGAGCATTATGACTAGGCATCCTTCATCAGCGACGTTCTCCACGAGCAAATCACCCATTTTCTAGTTGCCCACCAGTTTCATATGTGTTCCTATCTCGTATACTTGATCACCTATCAAGGTCAGTTTAGAGGATTGAACACAATGGGCATACTCAGTGTACAAAAAGTCTACCATTAATATGACCAGCTTGAGTTCACAAAGGCTAAACGACATTTCAAGCGTGCGCATGAGGCTTTCTTGACGTACACAGTGAGGAACCTAGACCGGGAGTTGCATGTTCATATCTCAACGGTTGCTAGGGCAGCGATGGTAGATTGGGTGGACTGGTTCATCCAATTCCCTACATACACCTACATCCGCGTTTACAGATACACAAGAAATTCAGCCATGCTTCCACACTATCCTTCGGATAGGACAGTCTTCATGGAGTTCCTCAGGCAATTGTATGATGTTCATCTACGTTTGCGCCACAAGCGTAAACCAGCTGCCAACTTTCCAATGCAATTTGGAATCTATTGGTGTAGGACAACAGTTGATGCTAAAGCTGCAGGACAAGAGTTAGAAAAGTTTCATCTCAAGTACCTTGTCGATGCATGCACATATGATCCTTGGGGTCATTATTCAGCACGCCTTGCTGGTCGCCCTTACCATAAGCCTACAATGGAGGATTATTGGGTGAACTGCGAGGATGACTTTGAGGTGCGCAGACACAGCTACAGTAGGTTCTCTCTCTCACAGATTTTTGTCTTCTTGATAGAAGATGTGGGAGGTTTGTCAGATGATGAGGGAGATACACTTCCTCAATTTTTCAAAGAGCAGGTTGATACACAACCACTGCCGACTGTTGATTGGTTCGCCAAAGAATACTCATCAGTGAAGGAGAGGTCGAGTAGAGTTATTCAGAACAGCATACTCTACCTCGAAAGCAAGAAGACCAGGAGGGTAGTCATGCCTAGAACAGAGCCGCCACCGGTGGATGCTTCACTACCATCCTCGTCTAAACCTAAACAAAAGAAAAGAAAAGGAGTAACCCTCCTACGAAGAATCAAGTCCCTAATAGTTCAAAAGGGAAAGCACTTGCCACTGAAACACACTTGGAGCCAGTCAGAGTGCCAATTCAGAGTTTGCCAGAGCCTGAGGTTCAGCCTCCCATGCCATCACCAACACCAGAGCAATCTCTGGTTCCAATTCACATTGACTTGGACCTAGACTCGCCACCTCGTAATAGTGCCTCTATGCATTCACACTCATCAGAACCTCTCATGACTAGCACAGATCCTTCTAGTGGGATTACTCGAGACTCGTCTTGGCTTGAGAATCAACTGGGTAGGAAGAGGAGGCAGCCATCTCACGTACTTGATCATTCAGATTTTGATCATGTCTACCAGGATGCGCCAGACAAGAGGATCAAGAAACAGGTCCATATAGAGAGGAATGCTGACAAGGAGATCGTCATTGAAACTGCTACGCCTCCAAAGGGTAAGAGTCTAAACGAGATTGAAGTTCAAGACTTCAAAGTGATCAGAGTCAACCTTGGTAGAAGCACCCGCCAGACAGAGGTTGATCTCCTACAAGTTGCAACGGATAGCGCAAGGAATAGAATAATGAAAGATAGAGAAGACAAGGCAGCCCTCAAGGCTGAAATCCAACAGCTTCGTCAATACATCTCTAGCCTTGTACACAGAACGGGAAATGTCACCGCTTCACTCCAACCGATGATAGAGCCACCAACATTACAGGGCCAGCTTAATCACCTGGTTGCATACGACAAGCGTTTGGAGGATTGGGAGTTGGAGTTCGTTGCCAGAGGCCGCTTTGTGCTTGCAGAGTTATATCAGTTACGGTACAATGCACGCGAACTCCATCTACGTCTCCAGGATGAGGGGCGAGACTTGGCGATGAACAGACCTAGAGATGAGATCATGATTGCTCACCTGAGGATGGCATATGAATCAGTCACAAATGCAAAAGACAAAGAGGCTATCTACACTTGGAGGACATAGTTGATCTTCAAGGCAAAGATAGAGGAGACAATGGCATCAGAGTTGGCTGAGAGCAGAGAGCACTCCGGTACGTGATAACTTTCGTGTCTCGCATATCGTGCTAGTATCAACTTGAGGGTGGTGCGTATGTTGAGCTTGCTAACATTCAGTCAGAGCTCTAGGCACTCATTCATGGTATATTCGGTGGGGAGACCATTGGCTGTAAGATGAATCAACTTACAGTCATGTCAGTGTTGTTCGATGAGGCAGTTAGGAGCAGAGGTGAACTTCAATGCCAGATCACAGGTGGTGAGGACATGCTGCACAGACACAGTATACTTTGGCAGAGTATCAGTGCCCAAGATGGTGATGCAGTCAACAACCTCATGGAGGGGTTAGTTGTTCGCGATAGTGGCCAGTGATCAGTCAGTTAGAACCTACAGTTATTTTCGAGGACAAAACCAGGTGCATGCAATTAGAACTCGACTTCCATCTTCAGTTCTCTTTGTTGGGTCCACGCATGTCTATCTTATCCTCAGAGATATTTTGCAAGACTTGGAGTTTCATTTAGGGTTTTCGTTAACTAATGGTAGCTTTTCAATTAACTTTGCTTTCAATAAGGACATGCATGCTCGCACATTGTCCATTTAGATTAGATGTACCCGTTAACTGATGGTAGCTTTCCAGTTAATTGTATAGTTTGCTTTATTAGGGTTTAGCAATAAAATCTTGCATGCATGCAAGACTGTAGTTGACTCAAGGTGATTTTAGGGTTCCCTACACCTTTCGATGTCTATAAATAAGAGCTTTCAGCTCATTTGTAAATAACTTTTGCACGAGAAAGTAATATATGCTATGCCCACCTTGATTGTAATATTGCTTATTTTGTATTTGTTCACGAGTTTTTATTATGATGATGAATTGTTATGCCACTCGGGTTTCATGCTGTTATTATGGTGAATGCTTATCTTAGTTAAATATAGTGGCTAGTTTGATCATGGATTGTATGCATGTTTCGCTATGCAATTTACTGTCCTAGTTGGCTATCCCTTATGTTTTGTTTCTAATAAGCCTATTCAGATTGAGCAAATAGTTGCGCCACCTTACCTTCATGTTGAGAATCTGTACCTAAAGCTTATCGTTTGATGTGTGTGCTAATAAACTTCTTCCCAGCCAAGCAAATAGTTGCGCCATCTTGCCTTCAAGTTGTGAAATTGTACCTGAAGTTTATCGTATAGAACATTCCTGCTCCATTTCCTTATGCTCTGTTTACTTGAGGAGACTAGATAGATTTAAAGTTTTAGTTTAGTTGTAGTTAGTGATCTGCGAAACCAGAAAATCCTCAGCTGCAACGTTCGTGGTTTTCTTAACCTTGTGCCTCTTCCAGCTGAGAACAAAATGATAGGATTTAGTTTACTTTTCTTTTCCATGCATTTCAGCAATACGAGGGAGCTTCCCCTCCTAATTTGAAGAGCACTCATTACGCAGTGTGAATAGTTGTCTGTACCAATTTGCACTCCAGAGGTGTTAATTGTTATGCCAACAATATAACATTTGCTCCTAAATACTTTGAAATACTTCACTGTTGCAGGCCTACCCTTCCATAGTTCATATAGTGTTTTGCTATTGTTTACTCTAATTTGTCCTCGGTTCAAAATGTAGACTATTGTATCAACCGCTTCTCTCCAAAAAGTGTCTAATAGCTTGGACTCATTTAACATGGTCCTTGCCATTTCTTGAACAATTCTATTTTTTCTTTCCACCACTCCATTTTTGTCATGCCCCCGCCATAGCACTCAGCTTGGGCGAATAAAATAAAATACAAAGAAAAATTAATAAATTAAGTTAAATTAACTTAGGGCCAACCCCCTTCATTGTGGCGACCACTTTGAAGTGTTTAAATAAAAATTAATTAATTTCTTTATTATGGGTCGACCCTACATTGTTGGTCGACCCCTGATGAAAATAAGCTAAAACTAACATATATATTAACAACAGCACTTTACATCATAAAAGCAACGACCAAGAAATGAAAAGCAGCAAATGATTAAAGGAGTGGGGAGGTTAATGATGTAGCGATTAATATTGTGAAGGAAAACAATCAGATCTGAAGTGGTATGTGACCCTTCCCAAGGAAAAGCATAATGAACAGACATGTCTTTCCCCTATCGTGGGGATATAAGAGGACACTTTTCCAAGGCAGAGGAAGATCATCAGAAAAGAATATCATCTGAATATTAAATCATCCATTACCTTTAGAAAATACATTTATTATTCAAACCACAAAATATTAGAAGGATATACACCAGCAGTGGTATAATATGCAGATATTCATCAGCTGGGAAAATATGCAGGTGACCTTCAGCCCCATCATGGGTATAAAATGAAGGACATCTCAAAGGCAAAGATCATCGAATGGGAAGGAGATCAAGTCTTATATATATATGATCTACAGTCAGTAAACAACGACAGAAGTAATCAATCAACAGCATAGCCTCTCATGTATATGCAATAGATTCAATCAGAGTAATAACATAATCAGTTCCTGTGGTACACAGAGATAGTTGTTTATGCTTATTTATCAAATAAATGTAGATATATAATTGTACCCATTTAAACACCGATATACTTTATATTATGTGTCAGTGTAGCATATACTTACTGATAGTATGAACAGCGATATGATTCTGATTTGGCAATAATTGGTCGCAAAGGGATGATGCAAGAATGCAAGGAGGGGGAACTGTGAATGATTCCTCACTAGGTATGGCACCTCATGATGATGGTCAAGGACCATCGGTTAAGGACTACATGAGGCCAAGGAGGATAAGGTCCTATCCTTGGGCCTAGGGTTGAGGATCAAGGACACCTTATTGTAGCCCCCCTACTATCCCCACTTGAATCAATTGTTGAAGTAAATAAAGAGGGATCTTCAATCATAAGAGGAGGGTTTGGCGTGATGGAGGAGCACGGTGTAAAGCCCTCACTAGGTACACCACCTCATGATGATGGTTAAGGACCATCGGTTAAGGACCACATGAGGCCACAGAGGATAAGGTCATGTTGTTGGGCCTAGGATAGAGGATACTTGAGGCACCTCATCATGTCCTCTACTACAATTCTCATTATGGTTGAACCCCCATAATCATTGGGACTCGTTATAATGATATATATAATCTCTCTTAGACCTAGAATTAAATGTATTTCATGGATTATGTCTATCATATTTATCTAATGTGGTTGCAAGTTTCCATAGCCAGATTTACATCATCTCAATTTTGAGTGGGGAATTATATCTTTAACTATAATCTGCTATTGGTTTCATTTGGAATTGTGATTTCAGGGCAAAGTATAAGGTGATCCCAAAAGGGGACTTACAATTTTGTTGTGAAGTCCTTGCAGCAAAAAGATGTCTCCTTATACCATGCTATTCACAAAATTCTTAAAGTTCATTTGAAGTGAACTCTCCTCTATCCAATCTCAAGAATTTGATTTTTAGACCAATTTCATTCTCAACTAAGGCTGTGAATGCCTTAAAGTTTTAAACTTCTCAAAAGCTTCAGATTTTTCTTTCAAAAACATAACACAAATCATTCTGAAATAATCATCAATTAATAGCATAAAGTAACTCTCATCTTGCATACTTTTTGTTCTAGTTGGCCCACATAGGTCATTAAGGATAAGTTCCAAGGGTTTAGACGTTGAATACTCCTTTGTCTTGAAACTCGCCCTTGTCCGCTTCCCATATTGACATTGCTTACAAATGAAGAGCATAAAGATTTACTGAGAGGGGGGGGTGAATCAGTAAATCAACACAAACTTTCAATTTTATTCTTTTTGAAACTTATTACAATCAACTTTTTGATATGAACCAATTTCCCCAAGTTGACACAACTTTATTGAAATAATATTTTTTCAAAGTAGGCACCAACCTACAGATTTACAAAAGATGATTTAGTAGAATGTAACCTACAAGGAACACCTAGACCTTTACAGATTTAGTAGGCACCTACCTACAAGGAGCACCAACCCCTAGTGCAAAGTATCAAACCTTGACTTGATGGCTGTAAGACTGCCTTCAATCTGATCTTTACAATCCCAGCTCTCCAATCTGCTCTATGTGATAAATGATATCACCCTAAGCCCACACAAAGAGATGGGACACTTGACTGATCTGCAAATCCTCTAAAACAACCACTCTGTAGTTTTGATTTGGATATCACATATGTATGTTGTTCAATGATTGCACACTTCTTCATGAAAGAACACATCTGCATTTATACCTTTTCATCTGCCTCTTCATAACAAAATCAATTTCTACTTGATTTAGTTATTTTTCTGTTTACACACAGAACTGGATTCTTTTTAAATCTCCATTTAGAAGTAATCGCACTCTCTTAATATTATCATTTGTGCCTCCTTTTTGAAAAAGACGTATGCAAATTGCAGATTTTAAGAGATGCGTTCCTTTACATGAACACGTCCTTTTTTTTTTCAAACAGATTCGCCTATTCACAAAGAGTGTATCACTTCAAGCATAAACGTTTTTGTTGAGAGATTGTGACACACGTCTTTTTAGAAAAAAGACGTCATATCCTTTATTCGCATACCTTGGTAAGAGACACCTTTACATATTCGAATCCTTTTGATAAACGAAATCTTTTGATCAATAAACAAGTTGAGTGATTAAGCGCTGACTTACAAAAGAGATACATAGTTAATGCGTCCTTCAAGAAAGACGTTCTTCTTCATGCCACGCCACATCTCTTTACTAATTGGCATTTTAGTTTATGACGTCTTGAGCTTTTGTTTTGTGAAAAATGTCTATGCTTAATGAAGACGTCTTATCCCTTCATTCGCATCTGCTGAGCAGCCGCTCCTTTTAACAAATACGTATTATATTCCTTTTGACTTAAAAAATACGTATTATACTCAGTTCGAACTTTTCATGACTTAACAAATTTGTTAATGTATCGAATGTATCAAAAGATTACTTAGTTCAATTTATACGCATTAACAAGGTTTTGTTAACACGTCTTTTCACAAGAAGACAAATTCAAATCTGAGCGAAAATCTGAATATATCAATTTAAATGTTCATACCCGAACTTCAAATCTGAGCGAAAATCTGAATATATCAATTTCTTCAAATCTGAGCAAAAATCTGAATATATCGATGTCTTTATAATTTGCTTTGATATTTGACATCAATGACAATATTTCTAACAACAAAATGGTATTTGAAGGCTTTGAAAGGCTTTAAATCTTTGGCATGTCTCTCACCCCCTACTTATTGCTGATTTTTACAAGATTGTCAAAGTTTATGTGTCTCATCCTTTTGTTCCATAACCAACTCTCATCTTCTTGCCCCATGTGACACGTTTCACCTTTGATTTCACTAAGGATATAAAAGTTATTGGTTGTTATATTCGCATCTGCAATCAATTTCCCTTTCTTCTTGATCTCACATCCTTTTGCATGAAATGTGAAAGTGTGTCCTTGGTCACACATTTGACTCACATGTAGGAGATTGTGCTTCAACCCTTCAACATAAAGAACATTCTCAGTTTTTGTTCTTCCATTATCCAAGCTAAAAGTACCTTTTCCAGTTATCTTTGTCGTGGCATTGTCCCCAAATTTCACTGTTCATCCATTCACTTCCTTCAAGGTGAGGAATTTGCTCTTGTCATCAGTCATGTGGCTTGAGCAACCATTGTCAATATACCATTGGTCTCTCTTGTTTTGAGCGTGTAAGGCAGTTTGCACAAGCATCGATCTCTCCTTTTCTTTCTACTTCTTTTCTTTCCATATTTTTGTATTTTCCTCATTTTGCTTCACCATAGTATCTTTCTTCTTGTTCTGTTTGGGAGGATCTATAAAACCAATTCTACAGAAACATGTTGTGTGCCCAAAATTATTGCACTTATAGCATATAATATTGTAGTCTACTAGAGGGGCAAAAGAGTTATACTTCCTATTTGTGAACCCATAAGGACTTTTATTCTTATTCCAACCAATATTTCTTGCACGAGTCCTACAATCAATTGTTGTATGACCAAATTGATTACACAAGAAACAATAACCAAAGAAAGAGTGTTGGAGTGTGGTCATGTATGCTTGCCTCAGAGGAAAAGACTTTCTAAATTTGTCCTTGTTAACTTTTGGAAGAGTGCCTCATTTTTGTGGAGCTTGGCTCACTTTCTTCTTGTTGCTTCCACTTTTGATGGGAACGGCATCCGCATAACTCTTTGGTTTTTCCTCATTTGTTTTCTTTGATGGCTCTTTGGAAACTTGATCTTCCTTTGTTTCATAACCAAGACCTATCTTTATGAATGGTGGCCTTTGCTCATTTATAATATCATTCAAGATCTCGGTACTCTTTTCAAACTTGAGGCTTTTGTTCAACTTAGAGGTTTTCTTTTCTAGTTCCTTTCTCGAGGAACAATTTCGAATTCTAACGTTTCACAATTTTCTTCCTTTTTCTTCAATTGGATTCTTATCTCCTCTTCAATCCTTTTTGTTTCTTCAATTTGAGTTCTAGATTGATGATCATCCTTTCAAACTCTTCAAGACTTTGTGATAACTTTGCCTTAGATTCACTCTCCTCTTGAATTTGTAATTTTTGCTTCAAATTATTTTTCTTACGTTTCTTGATTTCATCCAAAGCACAAATAAGTTCCTCTTCCAAATCTACTTCCCCATCCATTTCATCATTTTCTTCCCCTTTTGTCTCCTTTTCTACCTTTACATCATTTTCCAAGATATCATCTTTTGTTTCTATTGCCATGAATAGAATAGAATCTCTATCATTGGCAGATAAACTCTTTTTGAATGAGCTACTCTCCTTCTTGGAATAGAATTTTTTCTTGTTTTTGGAGAAACTCTTCTTTTTCTCAAATTTGCCATGTTTGTGGCCCTTTTTATGTTGATAATGTCTGTATCTTTCTTTATGTTATGCTCTAACTCATCCTCACTACTTTTACTTTCATATGGACATTTAGTAGTAAAGTATCCTACTTTTCCACAATTAAAGCATTTAAACGGCAACTTACCTTTATACTTGTTGGATCCTTTCTTTAGCTTCCTCACGAAATGAGCTTCCTCTTCGTCTAATTCATCATCGGAACTATCGCTTGGCTTGGACTCTTTCCTCTTTATCTTCTTTGAGGCTTTGAAGGTTGCCTCTTGTTTAGAAGATTTCTCCTTTCTGGTCCTCATCTCACATGTAGGCAGGAACTCATCCATCGTTAGACTATCTAGATCTTTCATTTCTTCAATGGTGGAGACTTTAGCATCAAATCTCAAAGGAAGTGACCTTAATACTTTTTGCACAATTATTGCATCCTCAACCTTTTCTCCAAGGCCTCTAATAATATTAACAATTTCATCCGCACGAAGTAGATAGGCTGCTATGTTCTCATCTTTCGTTTTCAAGCTCTCAAATTGTCTTCTATGAGTTTGGAGCTTGGCTTTCTTTACCTTGTCGTCTCCTTCATAGGTCTTTTGCAATTTGTCCACATTTCTTTTGCCAATGCACAATACATCAATTTGACAAATTTTGATTCCGATAGTCCACACAAAATTGCATTCATGGCTTTAGCATTATTTTCACTTTCCGTCTTTGTCGCAAGATCCATTGGTGGAGATGGAGGAGCTACATATCCGTTCACCATCAATTGCCAAATATCAAATCCAAGAGCCATTAAGTAGGTGTGCATTCTTATGCTCTAGAAAGCATGATTTGTTCCATCGAACAATGGAGCCCTATTGGAGGAGAATCCTTCTTGGCAGGCCATGTGTGCTCTTGGTATCTTCCTTCTAGCGATTAAGCTATACTTTGAAGGAACTTGCTTTGATACCAATTGATGAGCACAAGCTAATACTAAGAGGGGACCAAGGGGGGGTGAATCAGTATAAGAATATCTTTTACTTTTTCAAATTAACAACCACAATAACCTTAAATACACAACATCAACAAAGAAGAAAATAAGAGTAACACAACATTTACGTGGAAAATCTTTTGAGAGAAAACCACGGTAAATTATTGCTTATATAAAATTCTCTTCAAAAATCTGCCTTTGAATAATCCTCAATTATTTTCTCTTTACAAAAATCTGCTGGTGTATATATGATTTATCAATTTATCTTCCACACTCGTCCTTCTCCACATTCCACAAACTCCTATCTTCTCCAAGATAGGCGACCATTTGAAAGGATATAATGCCTGACAAAGGAGGCAACACTTCATGGTTTACACCTTTTCAAAACACCTTTTAATACCAAACTTAGGCGCTCCATAAGGGGTCAGCCCCTTTACAAAAAAATGAATATATTTAATTTTTATATTCACCAAAATGGGCGCCACTCTAAGGGGGTCAGCTTCATGAATTAAAAAATAATTTAATTTAATTTTTTACTTATGACGAGGGTGCTAAAACTGGAGGAGGTCTCCCATCATGAGGATGAATTTAATTTTTATTTTATTGCTGCCTTGTGAGGATAAGAACTGCCCTTAGAATGATGCAATTTAGTGGCCTTTTGCCATTGCAATTTCTTCTTCTTGGATCAGCGAATTTCATCATGATATTTCTTGACATCAATGATAATAAACTTGCCATCAATCTCCCATACGCCTTTGACATCAATGATAATAATTCTAACAGGTGGTATATGCCACTTTGTGAGCCACTTCTTGCTATAGGATGGTGATAGCCTTAACAGGCGCCAATCTTAGGAGCAGGGCTCATCGAAAAGGTTGTTGTCATAGCTCTTACCATAGCATTGTTATTTATAATTTTGATTTCCTACCAGCTGATGTGTAACATACATCTAGGCCTGCTTACAATTTCACTGCACCAATTAAACTAGTTTATTTTTAAAATCAGAACTAATTTTGTTATCCTCTCTATAATGTGTGACTTTCAATAAATTGGTTTTCAAATACAGATGGAAAATAGCTATTTGGGTATGATTTTCAATTTCAGGAGGCAAATTCGTGCACAGAACTATTTGTGGAAGTGTCGTCCAAGTTGATAAAAGGACCTAGAGCTATGCAATATCAAAGAAAGATTTAAAAACGCCTTTTAAAGGGGAAAACGGATCCTACTATGCCAGCATATGAGAGAAAAATAAAATAGAACTAATGTATAAACTAACCTCAATTTGTCCCTGAGTAGACTAAAGAGGCCCCATCAAATTCAGCTTAGTGTTTAGCAACATTTACAACCGTGGTATCAATTACAAAACTATAATATCAAAACTTTGTAGAAATGGGTAGGAAAGTAGCAAATACATAGGAGGAAAGAACACAATTCAACATCAAACAATATGATGACAAACTACTTTTGAGAATAAAGGCATCCAATACTTGCATACCAGACATGATCAGTGCACATTGTATCAGCACCCAACATTGCCCAATTTAATTGTGGACTCAAATTAACCACCATGAGATTTGAACTTGCAAACAAAGATTAAAGGAATGCTCCTAACCACTTGTGCTGAGAAAAGCCCGTTCAAATTTGCTAGTATGTATAATCACGTATTTTAAACAACAATCATACTCATGCTAGATTTTATTGCCAAGCTTGACATGTAATCCAAAAATATTTAAAGTTGCCACAGGAGAAAGGAAACAGTTGTGCAGTTACTTGTGAGGACAACTGTCCTTCAAAGCGCGCAGAAAGGTCACTTTCAAGGGTCAACCAATTACTAAGGAGTAAGGCCATATCATGATCAACATGGGCCAGTTAAATCAGAGCATAAAAAAGGAAACATCGGATATCAACCAAATTGCACCAAAACCACAATGAGAGAAACCTTAGTAAACAAACCTGATTTCTTGCAACAGCTTCCAGCAATGCATCTTTTTCCTTGTAAGAAGGGAGGCTTCTTCGGAATTCTAGCATCTTCTGGCCTTCAGGCATTTCCTGTAAAACAAGAATATCTGATTCATCTTTCCACAATATAAACTTGTCATCTGTCGCTTTCATATTGCTCTATGTTCCATGTTATGCTACAATATTATCCAAAAATACTGTATATCAAACTTAGTGGATAGTACTATTTTCTCTGTAAAACCCAGCATAAAATCCAAAATTATTGTATGTCTAACTTAATAGATACTATCATTTTCTATGTAAAACCCAGCATCATTAGCACATTTAAAACAAAACTACTAGTTCTGAGCTGATAGACCGTACCCAAAAAAAGATAGCTTATATGCCTACTTTGCAATAAAATAATATACACAACAATAAGTCAAAGTATAATTTAGGCAATAGAGCGAGCTAATGAACAAGCTATCACAAAAGTTAGTCACATGTGCTTTTCTCACTTCATTGCCGGAGTCATTGAAAAGGATTGTAATATGTGCAATGATAATTCAAAGCAAATTAAAGCAAGAGAACTAATGAACAAGGTATTGAAAAAGTTAGTCACATGTTATCTTTTCACTTCATTGCAGACGTCATAGATAAGGATTGTATTTGCCTTCATAGTCAAAGGGGCATGCATAGAAATAGAAAAGAAGAAAATATGATATAACCAAGAAATAAACAACTGGTTAAGATGCACTATTTTCATATTTTGCTTTGGAATTCAAAAAGAAAAAATTCCATAAACCTGTGAATGTTAACAAACTTACAAGCAACTACTTTAACATCCAATTTTCAAATTACATTATTCCATTTTCAAGGAAAATGAGACTGAAACCTGCCAGGCTTGCTGCTTATTCCGAATTTCAATACTCCTGCGCTTAAGAATGCTTTCAAGGACAGTCTTTCTAGGCATTTTCCATGCATCTTGTTCCAGAAGCCCATCTTCATTACAAATCAGGCTGTCTTTTGTCCCACCTTTATGAGCATCAGGAAACAGGTATGGATTGTTCTGTTTTTTAACAAGATGTTGTTGAAGAAGATTCTCGACTCGTTTTTGCAGTCCAAGAGGAATGACAACCTGAAAAAAAAGGTGAAGATTTCTCAAAACATTCAAACATAAAATACAAATGAATTTTATTTTAAACTTCCTTTAATCAATCAAAGTTGATAGAGTGTATTTTAAGGTAGAGAAACTGAAACCTCCCGCTGTGGACGCATCTCGTCTAAATCCGGTCTGTAGTTGGGCAATGGGGCCTTGCTCACAACCACCACTTTTGTATATTGCTGGCTGAAATACAGACATCAATTTAGATGTTTCTCATCCATCTCAAATAGAAAAGAAAAAAAGAAAAAGTAAATGCATAAGTTTGTCAACATGTCTAAGTGAATGGTTTTGATTTGCTACATGTATAAGCCCATTCTAGTGGCAATTGCTGTGATTTGCTCATAGTCACGTCTGTCTTTTTTTTCCTTTGAGACTATTTCCTGCTCTTCCTTGTTGCGGATAAGCATGCTAAGCTTCCATTTCCATTCATCAATATTGGCAACGGAGGAAGAAACCTATTACCAAAATTACAAGTTAAGACGGGACTATACAGCTCAAGATGTAAGATGTAAATAAAGAATAAAGTTGTGTTTCAATTAAACCACCATAATCAAAAGATGCACATGCAACACATAACATTGAAACATAGAAAGAAAGATGTCTAAAAACAGTAAAATTCAGAGAGGATTTATTCAGCACAGATGAACATTAAATGAACAACTGAATCCTAATAATTAATATGGAATTGTATTTATGGCTTACAGTGCCTTAATGCTTATAAGAGAACCAAACATGTAATAATAATGCTTTAATGCCTATATTTAGGGGGTGTGGATTTATCCCATATCAACTATACCTCAGACATCACCAATTTAGTCACTCTATTATAAAAAAAAAATTAACTATGTTCCACCAAGATTCTAGGATGGGGAAGGTAGAGGATAGAGGGCATATTTCTAGGACAGCTTTTCCAAGAGGCCATTTTTTAAGGGATAACAATTTCAAATATATAGAAAATTTCAAATATTCATATAATAAGTATCATGAAACATTAGAGCTAAATTGAGAGTTCACATGAGTCAACGTGCAAATTAAAAACATTTCAACGTCTAATAATTTGAGTTTTCATTTGTCAATGTGCACATACAACAAAAAGTAAAGGCCAAAAAGCTACAACTAAAAAATGACAAAATGTAGACAATTAGATCTGCTACTAACATGACTCTACCTCATCTTCATCTAAGGGTAAATCAAAATTAGATTTTCGATCTGAGTCACTACCAATATGAGGAACTACCTTGTCCAATTGAACCACAACCAATCCCTCCTATGCCTCCTCAAGATCAACATCTCATCATGCAGTCAGAGCCTATTGATCTTGAAGTAACAAAGCACTATGAACTACCACCAACTTCTCTACTCATTGGAAGGTAAGCATATTCCTCTTGAATAAGTGAATGAAGTTGTATGTGGACTAATTCCTCTTTGCAATAGAGGAATTTGCAGCCTATGAATGGAGGTGAGTGTCAAACATCCCCAACTCTAGTGCCTCCTTCCCATGCCCCACTCACTATGCAATGGGTTTGATTTGAACTAATGCAGCCCCATCTAACTTTACCTCTAGTTTGCTAAAAGTTGGAACCTAAAGATTGACAAACTCAAGCCACTCCACTGAAAGTGAAGTTGACTCCTCATTGTTATGCATCTTTTGAATGGCCTTCTTGAGCCCTTCTTTCACCTTTTCATCATCAAAAAGAGACATTCTCCCAAGCCTTGTTGCATACTATTTGAAATTTAGAAAATAGATTGTCATATGAAGTGTGATGTTCATAGTGTTCCACCTCCATGTCACTATGGCCTAATATGCTCCTCATATAATCCCAAATCAAGATCCCTACAATGAATAGTTTCCTTCATCTACTCAAGCATGTTATCAAATGTTTCCTAAATCTCTCCAATTCTCTTGTATCAGCATATCTAATTACCCACACAACAAGTGAGATGAAAGAGAAAATGCATTTACGAACAAAATTTCAAAAACAAAATAAGACTCAAATGACAAACTGTGAATTATTACAAAAAACGAAAAAAATCTACAACTTGCAAACACTAATAAATTGATAATTGATTAATATAATCAGAAAAAAATGACCTCACTAAAGACCATCAATCATCATCAAGGATCTTTCACTTCATAATGTTTCCTTCAGCTATGTTCATCTCTGCCCATTTACCCCACTCTAGATTAACCATCATTAAATGTAGTGGCTCATAAACCTCAAGCATCCTCTCTAAAAAAATAAAGTAGCAGGCATATCTATTTTTCCACAGATTTTAGGAATTTCTTCCTCAAAAGTCTTGAAGAGAGCAACTAAAGTGCGGTAATTGCAAATGAGCATCTATATATCTCTGACTTTGACCACCACTCTTTTCACCCAATCTATCTTCCCTATGCCTTTTAATGCATTTTTCAACACATAACCACAACAAAAGGCTCAAAAAATGAGCTTATAAGCACCCTCCACCATCATGCCAGCTAACTTACACACATGCGTATGCTCAATGACCACCTATTCAACATTTGAGGCCCCAACCTCCTGTTGATGTTTACAGCTGCGGGCCTCTTACTTCCAGCCACGATTTTGTTAAGCAATAAATTAAATATAGCTTTCAGCTATTTATTTATTGGAGTCGTCCTTTGTGAAGAAGCGCTTCACATAAACATTAAATTATCTTTTGTTAATATGACCAACTTTACCTTGTTAATCGGCGCTCTTCTTGGAGAGTCATATCCCTTCTTTGGTGGCCGACCTTGTGCCTTGAAAGGTCGCAATAATTGAAGACATCCTCTTTGGATAGTATATATTATTGATGCTGTTCAATCATTGATATTTCATTCATTCCGTTTCAAGTGTGAAGTGCGAATTATCAAGAGCAAATCGAAGTTGTTCAAGAGGTTGAGTTTATCATCTTCAAGAGAGTTCGCATATCAACAGAAGGTTGATATTCTTTATTGGCTGTGTATTAGCATCAAGTGTGGTGCTGTTATCATTGCATGAGATCGGCCTTGTGATTGGCCTCATTGTAAAGCAGATTTCTGCTCCTTCATTAAATATATATGTGATATATTTGTGGCTGGGTTTTTCTCCCTCGAGAAGGAGGGTTTTCCCAAGGTAAAAGTGTTGTGTTCTATTGTTTACTATTCTGTGTTTCTGCTTAACTTAATTCTGATCTTAAAACTAACACCTCCTCTATGGCATCCTTCAAAATTTGAAATTGGAAGCTTGCATCTTTGCACTTCTCTAAACAATCAATAACTCTAAGAAAATAAAAGTCAACTGCAAATATGACTATGATATTGATGAGTGGTCGATGTCTAATATTGGACCACCTACCCATGATAACAGAGCAACTCATCCTTAGCCAATTGTGCCTCATCCTTCCACTTCCTTAAACATTCAATAACTATAAGGAAATACCAATCAACTACAAATGCGACTATGATATTGATGAGTGATTGATGTCTAATAGTGGACCACCCACCCATGATAATAGAGCAGCCCATCCTTAGCCAAATTTGCCTTGTCTCCTCCATCACCAATTTCCCCTTGGAATACTATCTATCAAGGAGGTTTTCTTGCAGTTAAGCTCTTTAGACACAAACAAGGACCCAACAAAAATTGCATCTTTAAACCTTTGTTTGAAACAATAGAATATGCCCCATGAAATAGGATGGCAAATTTTGGCAATCAAAGACTTAACCACTTCCAACGATTGCAATTTAACATCCCTACAAAACTAGTAGCCTTCTCTTTTCCTTGGTAGGACTCAAAAGACTTTGCCAAATCCATGGTTTGGGTATGAAATAACAAACTAAATTGTGTAATATCTACTAGCACACCCTTATTTATTCTCTCACCCTCCATGTACAACCTAGTCACCTCAACCTTCTTAGCTAGGGCTATTTTTTCACAACCTTTACCTTGTATTCACCTATTCAAGAAAAATGACTATAAACCCTTGAGTCACTACCCCTATAATTCTTGGGGCATAAATGACACAACCCAACTCTACTCCCCCCAGAGTTTTTTTCTCGTCTTTGTCTACAACTATTGTAAATTGCTTAAGGGGTTTTCCAGAAATAAATGGGCCCTTTGCATAAGTTTTTATGAGTTTGGGAGAGTATCGCTATAGCTTCTTTCTTGAATCCCAACCTCTTCACCTTCACTACCATAATCCTCACTATTGTTCACATATTATTTTTTTAAACACAATTACAAGTGCAAACATAAAGCAAAGAACCAAAAAAAATACCCTAAGTGTGTGAAACTTTGAAAGAAACACAAAAACATAAAAAAGGATTTGTGCAAATGAGCAATGGATAGTAAACTTACCTCAAATGTTGTAGTTTTGATGCTCTCTTGTCTTCTCATGTTTTTCTCTTCTCTGTCTCATTATTGTCTCTTTCATTGTCTTCTCAAAAAATGCAAAATGCCAAAATGAGAGAGTTCTTTGTTGTTGGGTGTTAGTGTCATTGCTTTAGGTTTAGGTTTGTTATAACTAGGAAGCCCATAGGACCCCCACCCCTTCTTGTTTCTCATTCTTGTGGTTTCATAGTTTTATCTTTTTAAATTCTAGGTTGGGCCATAGGAGGGCTAGACATCCACAAGGCAATTAGGGGATAGTGTTTCCTGCCATTTTTAGGCATTTTTTCCAACATACCAAGGACATTTCAAATTTTTCTTAGGGCACAAGATGGCAGGGGAACATTTCTTACCCACCTCCATGTCCCTAAATCATTTTTGTTGGGGGATAGGGTCAAAAACATAGAGGCACATTTCTAAGGTATATAGACTTGAAGATATTAATCATACTATAATTATGAACCAAAGTTATGCTGCTATGTAACTAAGAATTTAGACAATGGGTTAATGATGCCAAGGTGCCTCATGTACTTGTCTTATTTCAATTTTTTCTTAGGGCACAGGATGACAGGGGAACATTTCTTACCCACCTCCATGTCCCTAAATCATTTTTGTTGGGGGATAGGGTTAAAAACATAGGAGGCACATCTCTAAGGTATATAGACTTGAAGATATTAATCATACTATAATTATGAACCAAAGTTATGCTGCTATGTAACTAAGAATTTAGACAATGGGTTAATGATGCCAAGATGCCTCATGTACTTGTCTTTTTAGTTCATTTGTCTAAGAGTTTTCAACCTTTTTCCTTCAAATGCAAGTCCTGTTAGAAGTGTTTTTTCTAACATGGTATCAAATTCTAGGTTCAAGCTTGAAGCCAAAGTCTAGGTTCCATGTCAATTTTAGACAAAGCATTGGCATGGTAATTCTTTGAGGGTGCAATTTCACCACCCTTTTGAATAGTTTGAAGTGTTCAATGTTGGTTTTGGTCAAGGGTTTCATCCATAATGCTTCCCGTATGCAAGTTCTTGGTTGTGTTATGGAAATATATTTTTTTGTCCATTCTTTTAATTACTATTAGGCTTGATGAGGTTGCTTGGATGTAGAAATCTCTACTTCAAATGCTTGTGAACAAAACTTCTATGTATTTTGTTTCAAAGGTTGTTAGGGTAGATTTTATTACTTTAGTAGCATGTATATAGCAGAATTGATGGGATCATATTGCAAGTTATGGATATCTCCTTCAATAGGTGAATTTATGATGCGGTCAACAATTGAGAAACCAAAGAGGTTTGTCAATTGTTGCAGCCTTCCTTCATAAAATCAACACTTAAACAATATTTAAATAAAATCTCTAGCACAAGATTATTTCATTTGCATTCAAATAAATACTAGAAGTTTACAAAATTCTGGAAAATCAACATGCTATCCATTAACAAAGCTTCAACTGCAACAACAATCATCTACAAGCAAGATTAAGAACAAATATGCAAAGTTTCTAAAGACGAGTTCTGGAAATGGACCAAAAATCAACTATGGTTCCACAAACCCGTCACTTTCTTCTTATCACTGCTCCCTCATCCCTCTGAATCTTCTAAAACAGTTTATGGGTATGGTGTGTCTCCTTCCCAGCTTTCCGGAACATTTCGAATTTTTCCATTGTGTTAGCGTATGAGAAAGTTATGCCTTTTTTTCTGAGACTGGTCCTCTCAGTTACGGCTTCTGACCAGCTTCCTCTACCATGAAATGCCATTCAAAACCTACACCTATGAAGCATTTTTTAGTGCAAAGATTATGAGCTACTGCTACTACAATCTAAAGACATGAATCTATCATTAAATCATAGCATTGTTCACCAAAACTCCACTAGATATTTCATCGAACAGATGGCATGCTAGCTGCTCTAAGATTGTTTTCAATTGTTTTGAGAGATTTTACAAATAATCATAACATCAATTTGCTAACTTCACCAAACTGTCAACAACTTCATTCATACAAATTTATTGGATAATATTTATAAACTCCGACCACTGCTGTTACAAATTTTTCACGGAATTTTCCAACAGCAAAAATATTACCAACAGAAATTCAATATTAAATTGTTAAATGCTGACATGTATCTTTGACAAGTCCAATCACCAACCAAACTTCACTTTGGACCCTCCTTAAGGTAGTATGGCACCCATTTCTCATGTATGGCATCTCGTAAATGTCGTACAAAAGCTTCAAATGAATATATTTACTCTTTAAAAGCTTTGATTCCCATTGGAAAGTCAACGGTTGAGGAAGACTAGGATTTTTCAAGGCTGCTTGGATATTATATGGTACTAAATTTCCCCTTCAACATGTATGGCCTCCATGGAAGCTGGAAATTGTACGGCAAGGTAGGATGCTCATGAAATAAATAAAATAATATATTTTATATTTAAATCTTTTCCCTCTACAACTTCACAAATCTAGCACTTCAAAATTGTCTGAAACCACAAACACTGATAACTCCCTACTTCAAATCAAAGAACAATAATTTATTGTTTGCCTACAAACCTCCAATAAATTATTTAATCTTCAATCATTCAACACTCAGGCAACTTCTTTGTGAATTTGCTCCAACGAAATCCAAGAGTTTCTGTCCCCAAATCCCTCCAGTGAGAAATCTGGCCATAGGAATAAATCTCCAAAGAGAAATTAACAATCTTCTAAATAATCTAAATGAGCTCACAAAACTCCTTTTATCATTTTCAGAAGCTTTTTTGAAAATACAAAATAAAATCACTTTATAAATTAAATAATCCTTATTACTCCAAAAAGTGATTTAGATTATTATTTAAACATTTCCAACACCAAAAATCACTTTATCAACGTCCCAACATTTAAAACTTTCAATTCTCATTCCAACAAGCTATTATACTAACGTGCCCATTAAATTATTTTAATAAAATCAGCAACCTTAGTAAAAATAATTAAATTATAGCTCATTAATACATCCAATTTACGAAAACCATCGAAAAGAATCAAAATTGAAATATGATTGCACCAGAGTGATACCGATGAATAATGAGCATCGGATCCGACCAAGTGACTTTCTATAAATAGGTTCTCTCTCCAAGGATCTTAGAGAATACACCAAAAGCCGAAAATAACTTCGGAAAGTGTCATCTGAGTCCTCTAGATTATTTGAGCTCACTAATAACATCAAATAACCCCTTTGATAAGGCTGACACACATCGAGACAATCAGAGCCAAGAGAACCCAAAAATAGGGACATTACAACCAACGACTTTGTGATTCGCAGACACGTTAACTAATGTTCGAATATTTGGTGCCAACTTTTTGTGAACACCTTTCTAATGCTATCACAAATGCAAATTAACATTACGACCCTACGCTTTCATCAATTGAATGATTTAATCAATCATATGACTAAAATTTCATTGAATTTAATTGTCACACTAACTTTCAACTTCACCTTATTACATATCATTGACTCTAAATTGACAACAATGAATTAAAATATGGTTTATGAACCAACTGTCGAACTTTCCAGGAAGCCTACATACTTTGTAATAATTGAAGACAATGTGTTGCAATTGTAAATTCACACGCAAAGATCAATTACAACAACATTCAAACTTAATATATTCTAAAATTGACATGTCTAAGAACCCCTTTTAAGGACTTGTAATTAATTTTCTTAACCATTTTGCAACTTTGCAAGACTATGAACTATGAGAGAAATAAAGATGCCAAAAAGTACCCTGAGAGGGTATGCCTATCAAACTGTATCGAAAACTTGTATTTTTGCCATTAAGATCTGATCAAACACTTAACTATTTTAGCACCAATAATGAGGTCAACAAGATTTTACAACTCAACTTGGACAAACTTACAACACTTTCAAGCAACCAAGATCAACTTTGAATTAATTGCAACTATAACCAACATTTGACAATTTATGTGATAAAAGGTAGTCAAACAATTCAAGATGACCAATAACATTTACAACCAAGACTTATTCATATACGCATTAATGTTTTTTATTTGTCGAGTTAAGGGCAAAGAGACTTCACATGCAACTTGGAAGACCAACATGACATTCAAGAAATCGACTTGATGACACATCTTTTTAATGGACATAAAAAGTTAAAAAATTTCCAAAGTTAAAAATGAGAATTACACATGCACTTTGGGAGGAATTGCAGAAGATGCATGAGATTAGTGGCACTTGTTAGTTGGTAAATTTCACTGTGGTCCTAGGAAGTTTCAAGGTTGAGGATGAACACAATATCTTGGTCTATTTGAAAAATTTGGAAGAGTGTATGTCCAAGCTCGTGGCTCTAGAATAAAACTCTTGGTAGGATGGTATGCAGATGTACACCTTGGTTTTGGAGAATCTTTTGGTGGCTACGTAGTAATTTCTTGATGTTGGAAATATTGTCATTGATGTCAAAGGCATATAGGAGATTGTTAAAATCATAGTTGAAAAACGTGCAGGAAAACGCACCTAAATCACGAGTACTCGCACGCCCAAACTAGCGGCAAGTAACTCGCTCAATGACTCACCTCCACGTTTTTTGGAAAACTCGTGGCATTTTAACAACTAAAAAATTTCTGAAAATCACGGCTTTTTTGTGAAAAAATCACCAGGGATAGGTTAAATGAAATCTAATACGCCAAAAACCCTTCATTTCACACATTCCACAAACGCGGTGGCAGTTTTTTAAGAAGATGCGAAGGCATATTTTGTAGATGCGGTGCTAGGGCACTTGAAGGTTGCTACGTTTCATCCATTAAATGCCGCCTTTTCTCATCCATTTTGTGTTTACCCCGTCGTGAACCGTATTCGTTAGCCGAGAAGCCTAAAAATTTAAGATTGTTTCAACTAAACTATGATATTTACAATAAACCCACTCAACAACTTACTTTTGGGAGACGGAGAAAACCTAAATATTATCAAGCAACTAAGAACACTACAGTTTTTTTATTCTATTTTTTAAATTACGCTATGTGGAAGCAACTAATGAGAGTAGGCCATATGACAAAAATTTTAAATTTTAAATTAGAATTTTCCATTATGTTATTGATTTTTATCACTTTGATAAGAAAATAAAATATTTTTTTAATGAAATTTAGATTTGATTAAATAAATAATTTTGATTTATAATATGGAATTGATTATGAAAAAATATAAGAAATTAAAAGTTTCATAAATATATAAATCAAATAAATTAATTTATTTGTATTTGGTTTAGAGTTTAACATAAAATATAATTGATTTATTTAATTTATGTATGAGTTTTAGTGTTAGAAGCATTCACAACTCTTTAATTAATTATTACTTGTCTGGTCTTATTGTAAAATTCTGATTTACTGCTGAGTCATCATGAGAAACAACAAAAGCATAATAACTAGGATTTTTTTAATTTTTTTCTTGGCGATAAGCTTTATTTCAACAATTGATGACTTTGGGGTCAAAAGAATTTGAGATAAGGATGCTTTAGTTTTTTAAATGACATTTTAATATTGTTAAATATTTTAAATTTTTTATAAATTTACTGTGTCATGTCCCCAAATTTTAAAGAGTTCCTAAACACTTACGGGCGGGAATAATGTCATGAGGTCAAAGAAGAGTTCAAGTCTGCCACAGTCCTTTAGAGGATTGTTGAAAGAACAGTCAAAGGAGGATTTTTATGTTGTTTACAGCTGCAGCTGTTGAAAAGGAAATCGAGGAAGAGTGGTGGCACCTGAAGTTGCCGAACGAAGGAAAATTACTGTAGCGGAATCAAAATCAAGTGTAGAGTAAGGTGAGTTAAAATCATTTTCAATGGGAAAAGTTGGTAAACGTGTTAAGAAGGAAAAAGATAATTTGGAAGAAGAAGTGCTGAATGTTAAGCAATGCAATTTAAAATTGATAGCAGATTTAAGGGAGATGGGAAAGAAGAGATATGAATATTTATGTGAAAGAGATCATTTAGAAAAAGAATTGGAATATGTTAAAGAAAAGAATGAAGAGTTAGAAGAAAGGTTAAAGTTGTTTGATGAAATCAAAAAGAAGAATGAAGATTTGGAGAGAAAGGAAAGTTGTTACAAAAGAAAATGATTTATAGAATGATGAGATATTGAGATTGAATGAACAAAATAGTCAGTTTGATAAGATGCTAGTAGCCTGTCAAAAGGAAAATGAATGTTTGAAATAAAAGTCATCAGTTTGTGATGTCACATGTAGCACAGAAGATCTGTGTTGTTCATTTGATCAATCAGTTGTAGTTGTGATTTAGCTGAAGCTATTTATGATAAAGAATGTAAGGATGAAAATGATAATGTGTTTGAATGTGCAAATATGGCTAGTTGTTTTGAAAATAATATTGGTTTGAAAATCATGAAGAATATGGAATATAAAGGTAAAGGATTGGGCAAGGAATCAGAGAGCCTATTGAAGCAATAATAAGGCCAAAATATGTAGGTTTTGGATATGTAACAGCTAAGGAAAATGATGTTACAAGTAGTACAGGTTCAAACAAATCAGTTCAAGGAATGCAATGTATTTAGTGTTCCCATTGTAATAGGGAAGGACATAGGAAAGACGTGTTGGGATCTACATCCGTGTAGCATTTGTGGTTTGAAAAGCCATTCTGAAAAGACATGTTGGAATAGAGAGTGGAAAAATGAATATATGAAAGAATGCATGTAGATGGATTGTGGATGGAGTTATGGATCAAGTTGGAAAAAGATTACAGGTATGTTGACAAAGATAAATGTTCATATGTGAAGAATGATAGAAATCAAGAGAGATTTAAAGGTTTGAGAAATGTGACTAATATTGTCTTGTAAGACATTAAGAAAATTGGAAAACTACAGATAGTGAGTTTGCAGGAAGTGTACTTCTAGATTTTATGTGATCTGAAGATCAGTTGAAGATGAAGGTGCATGAAGACACCAAGTTGAATCGTCATCATCGATGATGGGATAGAATTAAGTTCTTGTAGAAAAATGCAGTAGCATGAGGAAGAGTACTTTTAAGAAATGAGGAAATTGAATTTGAGTTTTGCAGATCAGAAGATTGGCTAACAAGTAAGTTGACAAAAGAATTTTCAAAGACAAAGAAAGCTTTGAGTATCTACGAGATTGTTTGGGTATTCTAAATGGTGGTAGTTGTGATTAAGGGGGAGTGATGGAAAAAGTAATCCCAACTACTCAAATAAATGCATTCACATGTTCATCTTCCAACAATGAAACATGGTGTAGCTGCAACAATAAATATGTCAAGCTTTTATTTATGGATAACTTATCTTTATCTTATCTTCATTGCTATCCTCCAGCTATAAATGAAGCTTCCTGGAGCTATGAGAAATATCAGATAGTGATCTCTGATCGCAAACATCAGAAGAACTTTGCAGAGTTCTGAATCTGCATTTGTAATGTATTGAGATCAATACAGTTTATGTCAGTATCAATATATATTTTTTTAATTTATATAATGATGGAATCAGTAATATATTATAATGTTCTACAAATTATGTATTTTTGAATTTGCCAAGTTATTGCCGAGTCCGAATTTTTCAACTATGGTTAGAATATTATCATTAATGTCAGCTGAGATCTATGTCAAGGAAATCATAAAAGGCCATAGGCCACTAATCAATAGATAGGTTAGTAACTTGCAAGAACACAAGACAAGTGGGAAAACTAATATGTTCTTGGACAGACAGACGGTTTTGGGAAAATAACGACAGTTTTGGAGATGAAGATAAGGCTATTATTGGATTCCAACATGAACAACAGATAAGGATGGTTAAGCAAAACAAATTTGCTTTATCAAATGGAGACGATGACATCATGGTGCTGCCCTCTCAACTCTTGACAACCTTGAAGGAGAGATTGCTGAAGATGATGAAGACGGCGCAAGAGAATTGGAGGATACAATGAAAAAGTCAAATAGAAGAAGGCAATGAAGATAAAACAGGACAGCAGTCACTAGTTATAAAGCAGTTCTTATACACTTGTGTTTATTAATAAACTAAGACAAAATTAGAATGAGGCAAAAATCAAATAAGAATGAGACCAAAAAAAAGAGAGACAAAAATAGGAGACAAAATTAGAATGAGACAGGAAAGACAAAAACAGAAGACAAAAAAGAATGAGACACAAAAAAAGGAGGCAGCGATTACTATGATAAAAGATGTAGTGATTAATTAAAGTGCAGCAGTTAATGAATTAAAAAATGCAGTGATATTAGAGCAGCAAACAGCAAACAAAAGACAAGGTGAATAAAACAAAATGAATAAGACAAAAAGGCTGAATAAAGACAAAAATAAAGAATATGAAGTCAGCGATGAAAACAAAGTCTAAAGGCAACGATTCCAACTTAAAGGAGAAATTAATATGTTTACATGAATCGAATAATATCTCAAGGCAGCGTTTACATAAATAAAAGTAAGTTCATTAAAGGAAGAGATTACATTTTCCAAGAGGCAGCGCTTCATGAAAAGGTAGAATTTATGTTTATTAAGAGCTGCGATTAGTTTTAAAGAGGCAGAAATTAGCAACAAGGATGAGACATGATTGTTTGAAAGGTCATCATCTTTTCTAAGAGATGTCGCTTTCAGAGGCATAAAAATATAAGAGGTAGAAGAAGGTATGGAAAGAAAAAGTTCAATGAATCATTTCTGAGCATGATTAGTTCTAAAGAGGCAGAAATTAGTAACAAGGAGGAGACATGATTGTTTGAAAAGTCATCATCTTTTATAAGAGATGTCTCTTTTCATAGAGGCATAAAAATATAAAAGGTAGAAGAAGGTGTGGAAAGAAAAAGTTCAATGAATAATTTCTGACCATAAGGAAGAGGGAGAGCAGAAGTATAAAGAGTAAATTTGATTTATATTGAAGATATTTGTGTGAAAGATAAATAAACATATACACCAGCATATGAGGAACAGAACTTAAGAGTATATGCAGACTTTTTGTATGAAGGAAATATAAGGCAAACTTATGTAGAATATAAGAGAAGACCTATGAAGCATATTGGAGAAGTCTTTTAAAGTAGATGTATAAGCAGACTTAAAAGAGATCTATGAGCAGACTTTATGATGATTTTATGAGCACATTTATTGAAGATTATATGAGCAGATTTATGGATAGTTTTTTAGCACACTTATATGGTGGATTTAAGCAGATTTACATGGCATATCTGACCAAACTTACATAGTAGATTTGAGCAAACACATGAGCAGATTAATGAGTAGATTTATAAAGATACTGTAAAGGGATTGTGAGTAGATTTATAAAAGGATTAAGAGCAGATTGGTGAATAAAAATATATGAAGTTTTGACAAGAAGAATACAATGCAGATTTGATGGAGGAGATAAATAATATCATCATAAAGAGAATAAA
This sequence comes from Sequoia sempervirens, assembly GCA_007258455.2. Classification (NCBI taxonomy): domain Eukaryota; kingdom Viridiplantae; phylum Streptophyta; class Pinopsida; order Cupressales; family Cupressaceae; genus Sequoia; species Sequoia sempervirens. Next base: position 6,929 of record VDFB02271600.1, on the reverse strand, counting down.
GATTGTAATGTCCATCATCTGTTGAAGAAGCAACTTAGAGGGTGGTACTTTGCTTTGGAAGTTGGTGCTTCCTAAAGGAGATATCGGTGTCTCTCTAGTAGGTTGGTGCCTACGAATTCAGTTGTGGGAGTTGGTGCTTCTAGTGGATTGGTGCTCACAAATTGAATGGAGGGGATTGGTGTCTCTTATTGACTTGGTGCTCAAAAGCGAGAGTTGGTGCTTCCAGTGGGTTGGTGCCTATGAATCTTTGTTAAGGGCATTGTTGTCTCCTGTAGGTTGGTGCCTACAAAGTTGTAAGAAGAATTTATATAAAAGCATTATTTTGACGTGGTTTTCTCCCGTAAGGGTTTCCACATAAATATTGTGTTCTTCTCATGTGCATAATTATTGATGTTGAGTAAATGATTTTATTGTGATTGATAAATTTTAAATTGGTAAAAAGTTGTATTATACTGATTCACCCGGCCCGCCCCCTCAATATAATCATGTGCTCATCACTTGACTCTCATGTGGGATGGTAATAAAATGAAGGGCACATCTGGGAGGATCTCAACAATCAAATATTGACAAAAAAGCAGAAATTGAAATGGTTGAATCTACTTAGTTCATCATCCCCACAAGCCCTTGTGTCTACATTGAAGGTCCCAACTTTTAGCAAGAAAAAGAACTTTCAGAAGAAGAATGAGAAGAATAAGAAGCGGTAGAAAGGACAAAAGAAAAATAGATCACAAAAACTGCCAATCTTCTAAGCAAGAAGATTTAGAGTTCAAGAGCATTTGTTATAGATGCATAAGGCTTTTAGGTCATCAAAAATCAGAATGTCCAATTTGGTTTGCAAAATAGAAAGAAGCAACTAATAGAGTCGATGGGTTTGTTGCAAAAGTTGTAGAGACATCTACTTCTAGTAAAGGTGATGTTGCTAGCATGATAACATAGGTTGGTGCTACTAAGAAGGCATCATATTGGGTTCTTGATATAGGTACATCCATAAGCACATTAGCCATGACAAGGATAATGTCGTTTCCTACAAATGAGGCAATGGTCAAAATTTTGTGGTTGGCAATGGTTGTTTAGTATCATTGCTTGGTGTGGGAACAACGAAATTCAAGAGTGGCTTCTTTGACAATATCTTATCTATTCCTAGAATGGCAAAGAATATATTGTCAATGAGACAACTTGCTTTAAAAGGATACAAGATTGAATTTATCAGAAATGGGCATTGGATTAAACATCCAAAGAATAGATTTTATGTTGTTGCAATTAGTACTTTGAAGGATAACTAGTGGATCTTTGATAGCTTTTGTGTTAGGAAGAATCAGACTCTAATTGCTTTAGTTGATGGTGCCAGTCATTTGTGGCATGAGAGGTTGGGACATTTCAATTACTAGAATATTGCTTTCTTGAAGAAGAATAATATGGTGCAAGGTGCTTCATTTGTCACTAGTACTGCATCTCAAAGTGTTTGTGAAGGATGTCCATGGGCAGCATTACAAAGAGCCCTTTGAAAAGAGTACTAAACAAAGAGCATTAGAGAAACTAAAGTTGGTGCACAATGACGTCATAGGTCCACAACCAATAACTTCATATAGTGGTTCAAAGTTTATTTTAGTCATGATTGATGACTTTAGTAGAAAGACAGATTTATTGTTTGAAAACTAATGATAAGGTGTTATCTACTTTCAAAGTCTTCGAGGCAGAAGTGGAGAACCAATCTAGTAATAAGATCAAGAAGTTGCAAACAGATAATGGCACAAACTATGGCAATCAAGCATTCACAAACTTCCTTAGACAACAGGGCATAGTAAAAGAATTGACTATTCTTCATACTTGTAATGCTCCCTCCTTAATTTCATATTAGGAATTGTTAAATTTTATGAACAGATTAAGTGCACAGAAAATTAATTAAAAATCAGACACAATAACACAGCAGATACCCTGGGAAAACCCTCCTCATGAGGGAGAAAAACCCAGCAACAAATATATCTCTTATATATTAAATCACAATGATGTCTTCTTTACAATGAAGGCCGATATGAAGGCCAGAGATGTAAGCGCCACAAACAGATACAAACACAGAATTTGAGTGATGTGATCTGCAACAAGGATTTCTGCCTTCTACACAAATACCGATCTGAACAATTCGCACTTAGAATAACTTCGCACTAGTTATCAATGAGATGAATGTGAATAAGTGAATGACATGTCTGGAATGGAGTGCATCGAATGGGAATATATACAACATGAGAAGGTGAGACGTGACTCTTCATTACACAAGGTCGGCCACATTCAAGAGATGTGATTCTATCAACCAAGAGGTCGGCCCATATAGAGAATTGTGCCTCTTCACATACAAATATTAAATATAATAAGCAATTATTAAAAGCATCCATAAGAGTCGCGCCACTTCAACAGATCGATCTTCATTAAAAAATTGTACCTTCATCAAAGATAATCTTGCAATTCAAATAGCCGTTAGGCTATGATTTGAATTGCCCTCAATTAATGGTGTGCTAGTCTGGAAGAAGCAGCCCGACGCTGCTAAACATCAACACTCCCTCTCAGCTAGGGATGATACTTCTAGCTACATAAGACACATCACCTCATCGTGATGCCGACCACAATGGCTACAACCATATGTGGAAAGAAACGATATCACCTCATCGTGATACCAACCATAATGGCTACAACCATGTATGGTATATACAAGTGTTCATGTCACCTCAACATGACTTTCACCATGGCTCTCCCAGAGGGTGAAAACACAAGTACAAGAGGAATCATCACGGACTCTCTCATGTGATGTTGTCATGGAGTCACACACATGACATCCACCATGGCTCTCCCAGAGGGTGGAATCAAGGGATTTCACCTCGAACTTCTCTTACAGAGAAGAACTCATTAATCAAGGGATTTCACCTCAAACTTCTCTCACAGAGAAGAACTCATTAATCAAGGGATTCAACCTCAAACTTCTCTCATAGAGAAGAACTCGTTAATCAAGGGATTTCACCTCGAACTTCTCTCACAGAGAAGAAATCATTAATGAGGATCACTGATACTGAGACTCCTCAGTTAAGGCTGTATTCTCCACCATACCAAGCTTATCTCGAAAGTACACAAACTTTATCCTAGAGAGAGGCTTGGTGAGAATGTATGTTGTCTGCTCATCAGTGCTAATATACCTCAACTGAAATGCTTTCCTCAATAACATGTTTAGTTCTATCATGAAACACTGTATTGACAGAAGGCTCCACATAGCTTAATTAACACAAAGGATGACAATCGGCTCCAACGATTGTCCAACCAATCCTGCAAGGAGCTTCCGAAGCCACACTGCTTCTCAAACTGCCACACATGCTGCAATGTACATGACCTATGCGGTACTCAGTGCCCCTGAAGACTGCTTCCTGCTACATCAGGAGATCATCCCAGACCCCAAACTGAAATAACATCCATAGGTGCTCTTCTGATCGGCAACACAACCTGCCGAAATAGAATCTATATAACCATGCAGCTCCAGGATCACACCTGAAGAATATCTCAGCCCATATCCAACTGTCCCATGCAAGTATCTCAGGACATGTTTCGCTGCAACAAGATGTACCTGCCTCGGTTCACACATGAACTAACTAAGTGCACTTACTACATAGCAGATTTCAGGTCTAGTGTTAACTAGATACATCAAGGATCCAATCAACTGCCTGTACATCGTGGGATCCACCAGGTTTGAACTAGCCGTAGCCTCCTTCAACTTGTGCAAGTTGGTTTCCATAGATGTAGACATGAATTTGCAATCCATCATACCAAATCTCTTCAAAATATCAATAGTAGGCTCCCTCTGAATCTTTAAGTACTTGCATCAGCCTTCTGACCTCATCGTCCAAGATTGCCTGCAATGCTTGCCTTAGTTAAATGTTTTCTAGTGCACACCTCTGGTACTGTAGAGAGTTCAGGGTTGACCTCCTCGACCTCATTGTAGATCACTCTATTCTGAATAGGTTTGCAGAGCTACCAATATCAAATCCAAATGACTGTCTTGAGCAATTCTGATCTCAACAACTGAAGGGATCCTCTAAGGATTTAGCACCTAGCCTTGCAATATAGTAATCTTTACTTCTTCTCAGTGAGTTACAAAACTCCCTCTTGATCCCTGCTTCAGAGATTGCAAAGAAGACTTCTGGAAGTGAACTCCCTCTAGCCACCAACTCAATCCCATGGCTGCAAGTTGTGACTTCACGCTTGATCATTTCTTTGGTCGGCATGACTTCCTCACAAGATGCCTCAAGCTTTTCATCACTAAGCAATCTCTCATCACCTTCTTGCTCTTAGCTCTGTCCTGGAAGCATTTTAGAGAGAGATTATTAACTATTCAAAGAAATATTAAGGCTAGAATCATACAAGGTTTACTATCTCAAGTTATAGCATGAACACATAAGAATTTAAAAAGCATGAATAAAGAAATCAACAGAAAAGATCAGAATGAAGGGATAAAGAAACTTATCTTAATTGACTTCTGATATAACTCTTTCTTCCATCTTTTACTCCTCTCGAGAGTGCTAAACCCAGCACAACGAAAGACAATCTGCACAACTGCAGATTTCTTGAATGCATTATGCAATTAGTATGAAGAACCAACCCTCTTCAAGAGTCAAGGCTCTACCACAGTTCATGCGTTGGAGAATGATATTGATGTGACCCACTAATCACATCGAAAATGCAATTCTCTTTCATTTTTGAGTCACACTCAGAAATCTTCGCAACTAGCATGAATAGATTGAATCTTCAAAGGATCTTATGATAGAGAACACAATTCAAGAGAAACCATGATATCTCTTTATTAAACACACATGATCCAAATAATCAATGCAAAACTAAAGTTTTACCCTAGATTCTAGATTTCTGAAGTATAACCAAAAGAATACTGATCAAAATCTCGTACGCAGAAAATGAGAGATCGATACCCTCAAACAACAATCACATTATCTACTCTCTCTGCCCTTTTCAGTGGCGTCAATCGCTGCTGCTCTCAATGCAAACTCTTGACTTTATATCCTCCACCAGCACTTACCTTGAAGCCTTCTATCACTTCATCTTGAGAGAATCCAAGGCGAACCATCATAATCCTTTTCATCAGCTTGAATGCTAGCACGGCGACAAGCATGCATACCCTCACTAAGAGGCTCACACATAGCACCCTCTTCTAGAGACACATTGTCTGCAGGATGCACCACATCTTGTGCAAGAGCTCCATGAACGGGAGGTGATCCAAAAAATTTAATTCCTTGGCATAAACTGTAGCTCAAAAAACTTCGTTAGCATAACTACACAGTTTCCTTGATAGCATTTTCGCTCAAACCTTCCTCCAACAAGCGCCACTTTAGGTTTCTTGATGAAATAGAGATTATTTCCGCAATGCTTCAGTACAAGCAGATCGAACTTCTCTGGATTCAGCTTGAGATGACTTCACACAAAAAAATTGCCAGCGATCTCTGGACTCGATCGGGTGATCATGCTTGAACTTGGGCTTCTTCATAAGTCTCAACGCTTTATCACTAAACACTCTGATGCCCTTCTCGGTCCATCGATTGACGACACTCTTTTGCGGTCCCTGGATGTAATATAACCGAACACCATCCAGTGCGATCTCCATCCTTGGCCGTAATTTAAAATTCCTACGATGCCAATAGACAGTGGTGACGTGAAGAGGGATGAATTGGCAATATAAAATGCGAAAGGCTCTACATTGATGAATTTCGTCGATAATCAACATGGAGCAATGATATGGTTCAAATTTGGGCATAGATCGGAATTAAGATTCCAGATATAATCGTTATGTATCATTTACACACATGATAGCTATAACTCGAAGATGACCCGATGACATCTAGGCAATATGAAATGTCGACGATATTCTCCCTCACTAGAGCCAAAGAGTTCCAGCAATAAACAAATGCAAACCCGACATATATAAGGATCCTCCGCCAGTGCGACGGACTTCAATAAAATGACTTCAATGAATATTCTACAATTTCCACAGGAAACTATTCATTGGATGGTTCACTTCCAAAATCGGCACACTATGATCCAACTAACATTTGATGTTGTCAATATTATTATCTCTAGAGGCGACATGTGGCCCCAAGGCAATATCCATTGACACTGCATCCTAATTCCTTGAATCAAAGATCTTTCCTTGTTTAGACGGCTCCTTACAAGCCTAGACCAGTGATTGCAAGTCAGATAGATAGTGACCCGCTCTGATACCATGTTAAATTTTATGAACAGATTAAGTGCACAGAAAATTAATTAAAAATCAGACACAATAACACAGCAGATACCCTGGGAAAACCCTCCTCATGAGGGAGAAAAACCCAGCAATAAATATATCTCTTATATATTAAATCACAATGATGTCTTCTTTACAATGAAGGCCGATATGAAGGCCAGAGATGTAAGCACCACAAACAGATACAAACACAGAATTTGAGTGATGCGATCTGCAACAAGGATTTCTGCCTTCTACACAAATGTCGATCTGAACAATTCGCACTTAGAATAACTTTGCACTAGTTATCAATGAGATGAATGTGAATAAGTGAATGATATATCTGGAATGGAGTGCATCGAATGGGAATATATACAACATGAGAAGGTGAAACGTGACTCTTCATTACACAAGGTTGGCCACATTCAAGAGATGTGATTCTATCAACCAAGAAGTCAGCCCATATAGAGAATTGTGCCTCTTCACATACAAATATTAAATATAATAAGCAATTATTAAAAGCATCCATAAGAGTTGCGCCACTTCAACAGATCGATCTTCATTAAAAAATCGTGCCTTCATCAAAGATAATCTTGCAATTCAAATAGCCGTTAGGCTATGATTTGAATTGCCCTCAATTAATGGTGCGCTAGTCTGGAAGAAG
>VDFB02271599.1:0-44918 GCA_007258455.2 Sequoia sempervirens | reverse complement strand
GAAGACATTGGAAATCCCTCCACCACAATTGTTGAAAACAATGATCAATATCTCTCCATCAATGAGCACATGGAAGATGTTTTTACTTCATCCAATGATCAACTTACCATATATGAAGAACCACTTTTTAGTGATCAATTTCAAGGAATGTTAACATTATTTGATCTTGTAATCAACAATCCATCTACCAATGATCATGTTGAAAATGTCTCTACATCACCTAATAAGTTAGAGGACACATCTCAAGAATTTAGGCCAAAGCATGATCAATGTCTTTCACTAAAGTCTAGCAATCGCCCTTTCCAAGACATCTTGACATCCTTTGACCTCATGGTTGTAGATATTGAAGGAATCTTCATCTCAACATTTGATCCAAGTCCACTAAAAGTTGAAGAGGATATTGAGCCAATTCCCATGCCTAATGAGGACATCCAATAACCTTTTATAAGCAATCCATCCTTTGAAATTGACCCATGTCAAGAACTTAATCCAAAGCATAATGAAAGCAACTCCGAAATCATTCAAGATCAAGAATTTGAATCTTCAAGATACTACAATAATTTAATGGAAACTATCCTATCTATGCAAGATGATCATATACATGTAACACATACTCCTCCATCTACCCATGAGACGCTTTCTATGGATGGACACATAGATGATCTTCATTCAGAACAAGATTCTTTTACTCCTGACATTATTACAAAAAAAGAGCAAGTTATTGAGTTGTTAACATCAGGATCAAATATATATCCCAAATTCAAACTGAGGACATCAGGTACGTAGATATCCAACATTATTCACTCAAGGAAATAAGTTAATCAGAACAGTATAATTCAAAGTTAGTGGAGCAACAATTGAAACGTCACCTACAGTGGTCATTTATCAGAGAATGCATTCTAAACAAGAGCTCTTAGAACAGGCATAATCAAAGCATAAAGGTATTACTTTCACAATACTGGGGGGCAACTATGTCTCAAGCAAGCGTCAATATAGGGAGCACAAAGAATCCTTGTGATGAAACTGATGCCGATACTACAACCAGCCATGTCATGAATCTTCATCCACCCATCACCCCATCCATGAATTGGGACCAACAAAATAAAGATTTGAATCAAAGCACAAAGAACGTTATCAAAGCAAAAGAAGTTGAGAAGCATAATGGATGAATCAAATACAAATAGATACCAAAGAATACAAAGAAAGATTATCCCTATCAAAATCCATTAGTCAAAGAAACTATGGGGGAAAATAAAAATGAGAAAAGTATCCATCAAAGAGGTCCACAAAAGAAAAATAAGGCTTTTCGAGGGACGTACAAAGTGTATCAAGCAGTTGGTCCTAATTCCATGCAAACTTCCATATCCACCCATCATTGCTCATCTTCCCAAGTTTGGAGAGTCAAAGGTTCCAAACTATCAACCAATCCATCTCTTATCCTTAAACACACTCCATCCATGCCTCCATGCATGATATCCAATTCTCACACTGACCATGTATTGGCAATGACCCTTTATCATAAGAATTTAGAAGGCACTCTATCGTGATGTGTGCAAAGAGACAAAGTTAACCTCGATATCAATAAAGTAGATCAAGAATCCCAAAAGTTGCATTCAAGTGCACATATCTTAGCAAAGTAACTTCTTTAGGTAGGATACCGATGGCACATTATGAGAGAAGCATCTACATCGATGGCACTAAGTGGGTCAGCATGAATCTTTCAAAAAAACCAAAAAAACCAAAAAAATATGAAAATCCAAAAAAAAAAAAATGATTGAAAACAGTAAAGAGAAAAAAAATTGTTTTCTAGTGAAAACCACTTCGTGGCGCTTTGGGAAAGACCGTGATGAAAACCTGGTAAACATGCATCATGTGTGGAATCGAGTATCTACGTGTGCCAGTTCTGGTGAAAGCATCTCATCCCATCCATAATAAAATCCAGCATTCTGTCCCATCCATAATAAACCCAACATTCCATCCATCTTATCCATAATAAATCCATTCATCCATGAACGATTTATCTAATCCATTTTCATCCGTCCACATCCATCGTCTAAGGTATCTTGATCTTGATGAAAGTATGGGGCACAGTTCACAACTGCTTATGGTAAACATCTTGACATGGGTCTTTTTCATTGGTCCCATCCAACATTATCTGAACCACGAAACATTATCCAATGAGCATTCCTCCATTCAAACACCTTATCTTATCACAAGATAATTGTTGGCATCCTTTGCGTACTTACCATATCCATCTGCCATACACTAATCTGAGCATCCACTCATCGCATTCCATACATTGCTAGACATTGGGGGCAGATATTTACATCTTGCCTCAAGAATAAATCTTGATCCTTATCCTCCAAATTTATGTGGTGATACGAACATTGACAAATGTGAAATCAAATTGGTCAAGCATTTGTAATCCAAAGTCCGAATCACTAGCCCATGGCATATTTTGACGAGAAGACATTCCTTATCAGTCTTCATCTTTCATCGAACATCAATCCAAGTAATCACTATCATTTGCATCTAACTTGCACTTCAAACATCACATCAAATCATCCAAACATGTTTTGTTCCAAACCAAGCTTCAACAATCCTGATTAATCAAATCCAATCAATCCATAATCTTGGGGTATCCTTCCTGATTATTGTGTTTCTTAACACTATCCTTGCATTGTTGTGCATCCTCAACAATGTTATCATCATCAATCTTGATCAATCAATCCTTGCATTGTTGTGCATCCTCAACAATGTTATCATCATCAATCTTGATCAATCAATCCTTGCATTGTTGTGCATCCTCAACAATGTTATCATCATCAATCCTGATCAGTCAATCCTTGCATTGTTGTGTATCCTCAACAATGTCATCATCATCAATCCATCGATTTGATCAATCAACCTTAGCTTGGTTTTCAACAAAATCCTCAAACAAAGCACTGATATCATCACACATATCCATATCCAAATTACCAAAATCATGCAAAAATCCAAAAAATCTAGAACATATCAAAAAATCCAAAAACATCCAAAACATATCAAAATTCAAAAAAAAAACCATACAAATGTAAAAACATCAAAACATGGAACAGAACTCATCTCTGAAACAATGATAGGCAAATAATTTTGATCAGCCCTCAGACATCAAAACTAAAAAACACAAAACAAAAACCAAAACCGCTTATAAAACTTCGCAAAACCCCAAAACATTCAAAAAAATCAAAACCTCAAAAAAATTGTAAAAATCTCAAAAAATACCAAAAAACATCCTCAAAACATTTCAAAACATAAAAAAAACATCCAAATATTTGAAAAAATCCATCCGTCTCATCTCACTTTCACTCGAAATAATCAATCATCCATAATAAATTGATCGTCACCTTCATCCTTTGGCAATACAAACAAAAACAATCACAACAATCAACAAAAGAAAACTTCAAACACAAGATCAAAATCGAAGCAACAAACCTTGAAACGCAAAAATCAAACTCTTGATCATTTTCAGACATGTCAATCAACCTTATATCAATAGCTTATCAATCAACTTATCAAACCATCATCATCCTCTACAATGCATGTCCTAGGATATATCGTTCCGACAATGGGCATCATTTTGGATATCACCTTGGATTCTTATCCTATCAAAACACATCCCTCTGGCTGAAGGTAGGAAGAACATTTTCTTGTTTGTGTACTTGATATTTTCTTTTGATTTATCTTATTACGCTCATTCCAAGGACCTCTCAATGATATCCGAACGAAGGATTTAGAGAGATAGGAATGGGGCAACGATCATTATCTTTAATCTGTTGTGCTTGTTGGACGTTCTTGTAAAATAACTTGGTGAATACTTTCCTTTTTAGGTACGTCCTAGCAAGGTTTCCATATGCCAAGTGTGAACATGAATACTCCTATCTGTTTGTCAAGTCAAAGTCCATCGTACTAGGTACAATGCCATCCTGGTTCTTTATACCTTGATGCATCGTATCTATGTGTTTTATCAAACATAAGGTAAGTAGCCCTTTTAAAACCCCAATCCTTGATAAGCAAATCATCATCTATCATCTATCATCATCATCTCTAATAAAGTCTCATTAGATCATGGACTTGTTGGATCCTCTTGTCATCATCTCATTTCTTCTATCTTCTTTTCCGCACTAACATCACATCATGAATAGTTAATCATCATCACCAGTGCATCCATCTTGCATCCACAAACCATCAATATTCTACATATCATCCCACATGCATGTTCATCATCATAATATAGATCTATTAGTCTAAGCATCTCATAAATCACATATTTGCATAAAACATCCATTGCATAATCATAGCATATCACATCATCCATCTCATCCATCATCACATTATATCATCATTTAAGTTGTTTAAGATAATATAGATTTGTTATTCTAAGCATCTTAAAACCATCTCATTTGCATCATCATCCATAACCATCCATTTTGAACCTCTTTATCGTGAGATCGACCCTCAAATAGAATCTTTTCACTCAATCTCTTGAGGGGGCAATGTACTAGTGTTTTTCTTTCCGTTGGGGCATCCGAAAAAATTAGAAAAGTTTTGAATTTTGATCATGACAAGTTTATTATTTGAACCAACATAGCAAGTAAATTGCTTCAAAGAGGGGCAAAATGTAGACATGCAAAATTAGCATCATACATTTAATTAGTTCCATTCATCAATTAATCAAGTTCACCTTCATCCATTCATCAGGTAAACTCATTAAATTCAATCTCCTAAGGTCATTAATTTAAAATTAAATAAATTAACTTTATCATCAACCTTTTAATTAAATAAACCAAACTTTATTTAATTAAAATTTAAATGCATATTCCATCCCTTCTTGATTTAAATAAATCCAAATATTTAAATCAAATAAGTCAAACTCACCTAAACATCATTTAAGCAAATCTAATCCTAATTAGCCTAACCTAACCACCCATCACATCCTCTATCTTTTCTCACTTGCACCAATAAAATATTTTAATTCATTTATAAAATCAACATTTTCCATCAACATGGCATCTTTGAGGAATATTCCCTCAAGTTTGAATTCAAAAACAAGTGGACATGTACATCCAACATCTTCCATGTTTGACATTCTTTTATCATTTTATGCTATAAATAAAGATCATCTCCATTGGTTTAATCCTCCACAACTCCACAATCTTGAGATCTTTATCTATATCATTGTCATTTGAATCCATATCTTAGCATTCCATATCATATTCAAAGCAATTTCATGATTTAGCTTATCTAAAGGGGTTGGAAAATGACTATTTTCCACAATAGCACCAATCCCCCCATAAGATCAAGTGTTTGTCTTGTTTTAGAATAGGGATAGTTATTTTTATTTGTATTTGCTTAATTATATCATCTTTTTCCTTGTTTTTTAACAATGCAAATGGATTTTTTGGGGAACTCTTGTTCTAACCATGCATTTTGATCTACAAATGTGATTGTTTGTTTTATTTACGTAAGTTTGGAAAGGGGTTCATAGATACAGAGATGTGATAGAGAAAGAACTAGAGAGGGAAGGAGTAAGGTGGATAGATTAAGAAAGTGAAAGAGGGAGCGACGGGGAGAGAGAGATAGAGAGAGCGAGAGAGAGAGGTATAGAGGGATATGTTAGATAGAGATAAGTAGAGAGGGAAGGAGGGTGGGGGGAGAGAGAGAGAGAGAGAGAGAGAGGTGTGAGATAGAAAGAGGTGTATGGAGGGGACAGATTGATAGAGATAAGTAGGAGAGGGAAGGTGGATGGAAAGAGAGAGAGAGAGAGAGAGAGAGAGAGAGAGAGAGAGAGAGAGAGAGAGAGAGAGAGAGAGAGAGAGAGAGAGAGATTTCTTGAGCTCAAAGGGGAGAGAGTCAGATAGAGGGATGGGGATAGTGTGAGAGAGAGGTCTAGAGCATGAGCTAAACAATGAGTGAGATAGAGAGAGAGAAAGATGATACAACTTGCTAATTACTTAAATTTGACCTCCTAGTTATTGAAATTTGACATTTTGATTACAAAATTTTGACTAAGTTTGAAAATTTATAAGATCCTCAAAAAATCTTGATGGCTGTTGCTCATCACACTTGCACTATTTATCACTCTCATACAAACTGCGCTCTAAAGAAGTGGTATGATGGAATAGGAGATTGCCACCTATCCATTAGCTTGAGAGTACTTAAGCCATTGCATGTCACATTTAGACAATGTGCTATGATGAATACAATATTAATGCAAAGGCTTCCTATGATGCACTCATAGGGTGCCACGTGAATTTGGTGAAGTGGGGTTGGGGAACTTAAGCGATGGAATTCAACATGTGCAAATTAAGTTGTTTTGAGAAGGGGACTTCAGCAAGGTAACATGAGAGACTTAAGCTTAATCAAAGATATGCAGACTTAGGACTTTTGCTTCAAATATATATTTACTTTGTAAAATTGAATATGCAAAATAATAAAAATCATGAGACCATCAGAAGCTTAAACTATACTACATAATTCATGGGATAGCCCACTTTAAAATAATCTTAAAAAATCTCAAAAACACCCATTGAATTTTTCCAAGAAACCTCCTCCTCCTCTATGCAACCACCCACTTTAAAATAATCTTAAAGAATCTCAAAAACACTGATTCAATTTTTGTTAGGAAACCTCGTCCATGGCACCCCACCCTATTTTGTACTACCATTTGCCCGGGCCATTGCCTATAATACACTATAATACTCTGATTAAAATTGACTGTTCGCAAGAATACTCGAATGGCAAACCGCTCTGCTTGGACGCTCTTCATTTGCTTCTCCTTGATCATCACGCTATTCTCTTCAATGGCATGCGCGGGAAACGTTCGGTTTGCTTTCCCTTCCCAAATAGATATCGAAGTAGATGCGGATGCTCACTTTGAAGGGGATAAAATACAACTCACCAAAAATGATGGGGCAGGCGGTTTGCCATATAGCTTAGGCTGGGCCACTTACAACAAACCAGTTCATCTATGGGACAACTCTTCTGGGGCTCTCGCATGTTTTACATCATATTTTCAGTTCGTTATCAGGAACACCAGCAACTTTTCAGGGGACGGACTCACCTTCTTTATTGCCCCTTTCGACTCTAAACCACTCAAAGATGCTTGGGTTGGAGGGCTGGGCCTCTTTAGCGTCTCTAACGACACCAAAGAAAGCAAATTTTCAAATCATGTAGTGGCCGTCGAGTTCGACACATTCAAGAACTATGCCTATGATCCCGATGATAATCATGTGGGAATAGATATCAATTCGGCTATTTCCGTGGCGAGCGTTTCGCTTAGCTCTGAAGGTGAGTTCCTAAACAATACTCTAAAAAATGGGTTACCTTGGGACGCGTGGGTAGATTACGATGGGAGTAAAAAGCAGTTACAAGTATTTCTTTCATATCACCCTTCTGCTCATCTCAGTAATATTTCTAAACCTGGAAGCCCCATTTTGATTTATCCCATAGATCTGAGTATCTATACTCCTGAGGTGGTCAGGATTGGCCTCTCCGCAGCCACTGGAGCTGCAATAGAAACCCACACAGTACAAGCTTGGAATTTTTCTTGTACATATTCGTGGGATATCTTCTCTGCTCCCCCTCCGAACAATAGTCCCCTTCCTGCCCCGTCCAATACAGTTTCCAAGCAATCAAGAACTAATAAAAGTAGCCAGAAAATTATCTTGATATCCCTCTTCGTTTGCTTCCTGGGCATCTGCTGTGTTCTCTTTATTGCCGGGCGGTGGTATTTCAAACAGAATGAAACGAAGCCGGATGATCAAGGTGAGGAGGGAGACAGAGAGCTGGACGAACAGTTCGCTCAAGGCCCCTGCAAGTTCTCTTATGCTCAACTCAGCGCGGCTACCCGTAACTTCAGCAACGATGAAATACTGGGAGAAGGAGGCTTCGGAAGTGTCTACAGAGGCATCCTGCCTACAACTAACGAGACAGTGGCTATAAAGAGAATGTCCCAAGGATCGAGTCAGGGAAGAAAAGAGTACATTTCAGAGGTTACCATAATCAGTAAGCTGAGACACCGTAACCTTGTCCGACTCTTGGGATGGTGTCATGAACAAGGTGAGTTGCTTCTTGTTTACGAATTCCTGCAAAATGGAAGCCTTGATAAATATATATTCAATGAAAGCGAGGATTGTTTGAATTGGGAGCGAAGGTACAGCGTTGCTTGTGGCATAGCCTCTTCTCTTATTTATCTTCATGAACAGTGGGATCAGCGCGTTGTTCATAGAGACGTGAAGGCCAGCAATGTCTTGTTGGACTCAAATTCCAATGCAAAACTTGGGGATTTTGGTCTAGCAAGAGTGGTAGAATGCGGTCACACCGCCTCCCAGACAATCATGGTTGCAGGGACACGTGGATATATGGCACCAGAGCTTATTGAAACTGGAAAGGCGAGCCCAGAATCAGACGTGTATAGCTTCGGAGCTGTGGCTCTGGAAATTGCCTGCGGAAGGAAATTAATTGACTACACACTGGATGAGTACGATTTCAAAGTGGTGACCTGGGTATGGGATTTGCGTAGCCAGGGGAAGCCTTTTGATGCGGCCGACAAAAAGCTAAAGGGGAATTTCAAAAGTGAGGAAATGGAACTGCTAATGCTGGTGGGATTGTTGTGTTCTCATCCGGACCCAAAAGCGAGACCCACGATGAGAGAGGCATTAAAGATCTTAGAATTTGACTCTCCATTGCCGTATGTTCCCCTGAAGATGCCTGTAGCTGTTTATGGCGACGCTCTTACTTCTCATGCTGGGCCATCCTCACCTAAGTTGCCTTCGGCTTCAGTAAGGAGCAAAGGTAAAATTTCCAGTCCTCCAATAACTGAGGTGGAAGCCCGTTAAGCGCGTTCGTCACTTTAAACTTGATAGATTGATTTTATACGGGATAACGTAGTTGTAAGCGCTCTCACGTAACGAGGGCAAAACAGTGGTGATTCCCTTCCTTCTGTAATGTTTTCCGGTGTCATCTTAAGTTCCTAGGCCTTGGGCCGTCTTTCATTATTGTTTCTGTTTTGTATCTTTAGCCTATAGGCTATATTGTGTGGGCATTCCAATAAATCAAAATTTCTAATTGTACATGGGTTGAATTATTCACAACAATGAATTGTTGGTGGTGAATTTTTCATGAGATACATTTATTATGGCGATGAATTGTTGGCGGTGAATTGTTCGCAATGAAGTTTTTGGCGGTGAATTAGTGGTGGTGAATTTTCCTAGAATCTCATAGTGTAATATAAAAAGAGGTTGGTCCTACTCATCCAAATTATATATTTTTAGTTGATTTAAATTATAACTCCTCATTGTTCATACTATATATATTTACTATAATAAAAATAAGCTAAATTTTTTTCCTCTTCTTTTAAAATTCTTACTTCAATGCGTAGGAATGAAATGAATTACAAAGAAGGGATGCATGGAAAAATTGTTTATGAAAGGCCAACATCAACTACAAGTAATAAAATTTAATGTTCATTGAATTAAAGAAAAACTCAAAATAATAAAAAAAATATTCTGAACATTACAAATAGATATATAATAGAAATATTTCGTAAATTTAATTTTTCTTATTTATTTCAAGACTATGTTTTTTTTCAACATCAATTTTAGATGTTGGTTATATAATATGCATAACAAAAACATTTACAATTAGCATGTATTAGTTTTTTTTTAATTACATGAATTCATAACACACCTAAATATACAAATTGCACTTCCTTCTCTATATTAGTTGTTGTAGAACCATCTAGATGATGTTCAATGTCTCTAATTCTATACTCAATAAAAATTAATGATCAACATGTTCTGGGGGCCATGCACTCTAGGGAGGTTTTGAGACAACACCCTAAAAGAGGGGTGAATAAGTTATATACTTTTAAAATGTAAAAAATCCTCATTAACATTCAAATGTACATTAGTCCTTAAACCCTTATCCACTATTAAACCCTTAACATGCATTAATATAATGTAAACATGCAAAGAAATAATACAAATGCATCAAACACTTAAGAACACAAAATTTATGTGGAAAACCAAAGAAGGGAAAAACCATGATGGGGATTGGCCTACTAATATATGAATTGTTACACCAAATACAATAAGGCTCACTACCAAGGGCTCAATACCAAGAAAGATATTTAAAATGGATCACTATTGGTGGCTCACTACCAAAGGACTCACTGTCAAGAAGAAAGAAGAATAGAAAAAGGGTGGATCACTACCAATTTGAACTGCTAACAATGCATCTCACATATGCCAAAGATACAGTTCCATCAAAGCACCAACAACTCATCAAACAAATAGGAATGTACACACCTTCTTTTCACTGTATCAGGAAGTCACAAGTATTAAGGATCACACTCAAATTAACATACTTGATCACTTTTGCATCATTCACATCACACACTCTTCTCTTAATACAAAAAATAGTTTTCCTTGCATTTATACCGTCTGTAATCTAAAATAATTCAATTAGGTTAGCCTTAAGGAAACGTATACACCTCAACTATGTAACACCAAACATAGGTTAACACCAAACAATTCCGTAATATAAAGAAGTGAAACCAAACCATGCCACTACTTAATTGGGACCCATATCAACATCAGTATGCTTCTCAACACTTCCTCAACTAACAATTATCCTCCACAATTAGCACTAGAATGCTAGTTGACTAAACCTATACTAACACTAACAAGCAACACCAAACACACCTCTCAAGGTCTGAAAACATCTCATGGACCACACAACATAGTCCACAACATCCATGCAACATCTAAGAATATTCTCACATCATCATAATTTTTTGCACAACTACTGTAACCACCTAAAACTCAAGAACACCTTCATTCTTTGAAACCAGATATATTGGCACAAACATCCAACACACCAAACAACTTTTTGGAACAACTCAACACCTGAAACTTCAAGGAAAGGTAGATATAGTCAATATAAGCATGTTCCTAGGTTCACAACACTAGAACCTTCACTATGGAGAAATAAAAAATAATCTCCTTTCTCCCAAGCACCTTATTTCACTAGATAGACATATTGTCAAACACACCTTTCACTGTAGTACGATCCAAAACCTAAAACTCTGGATATATCACCTCTAAACAAATCTAATCATCATGTCCAAAACACATGAGAATATCTTCAACCAAGAAGAAATGTAGAGAAAAACACTTAACACCACTCTATCACGCTGAGCACTCTTTTATTTAAATTTTCTCAAAAGCATTTGGAAACCAAGTGAACTAACTTCATCAGTAACATTATTAACATCTCTACAACACATCAACAATATCTACAACATGCAACACTTTCCAACTACAACAATCTCTCCAAACAAAAGTTAGACCAACAACCTATACAACTACACTAAAGTAAAACGTGAATGACAACACCAACAACATTGTGTTGACATCAATACCAACAACTCCAATGCTAGGGGCTGGCATCTTCAACACTAGCAACATTCTAGCACTCTTTTCATACAAGGGATTGACATCAGTGACAACATCCAAGCAACTCACAAACAACTCAAGCTTCCAAACTTCTAACAACACGACTCTTTATGGTTGAGAGAAAATAACTTTTTTTTAATATAATTGGGTGACTTTCAATATCCAAATATTATGGGATTTTTTAGAAAATGAAACACTTTTTAGCTTCATTAGATCTGCACTTATAATGAGATTTTCATATATGTATCACCTCAATTAGACATGGTTTGTTTGTGATTTCTTAAACTTATTTTTGTGGGTGATTAATTCTAAAGTTATACCATCATGATTAGGCAAAATGCAACATCATCTAGTGAACCTCGCTATGAAGCTTTCTAAAAGAAGGATTTTGTCTAAGTGTTTGGATTAAAGTATATATCAACATAAATCAACTTATATTAAGGTAAATTGTTTTAAAATTTATATGAAAATGACAAATTCCTAGGTTGCACAAAGAGAGGTCATAGTTGATGCGGAAACTCTTATTGTATAAGAAGATTTCATTGTTGTGCAAAAGCACTTATTTCACAACCTCTTAATTATTGTCAAAAAAGACTTTACAACATTGTACTTATTGTGGAAAAATAATTTACATCTTAATTACTATGGAAAAAAACTTTTAAACATTTTAATTACCGTGAAAAAAAACTTAATTATTTTATAGCCTCTTAATTATTATGCAAGTGAATGCTACCTTTAATATGTGAATATGCCTAGATGTCAATAAGATATGATTAAATGTATACGAAGGAATATAAATAGAGAAGGATGATGGCCCGCTTACTCAATAAAGTACTAAGTCGATGTGTTTTCAAGGAAAACCAGGATGAGTGACCCACCCATCCCAGACGGAGGAAACCGGGCCTGGCTGACGCCTCTCTTGATCGCCACTCTACTCAGTTACGCGTGCGCAGGAAACATTAGCTTTGCTTTCCCTCTCCAAGGAGATATCAAATTAGATCAGGATGCTTACATTCAAGTGTCTGTAATACAACTCACCAAAAATCAGTTAGTAGGTAACTTATATTATAGCCTAGGCTGGGCCACTTACAACAAACCAGTTCCTCTATGGGACAACTCTTCTGGGGCTCTCGCAAGTTTTACATCATATTTTCAGTTCGTTATCAGCAACGCCAGCGAGAATACAGGGGACGGACTCACTTTCTTTATTGCCCCTTTCGACTCTAAACCACTCGAAGATGCTTGGGGTGGAGGGCTGGGCCTCTTTAGCGTCTATAACGACACCAAAGAAAGTAAATTTTCAAATCATGTAGTGGCCGTCGAGTTCGACACATTCAAGAACTATGCCTATGACCCCGATGATAACCATGTGGGAATAGACGTCAAGTCACCTATTTCCGTGGCGAACGTTTCGCTTAGCTCTGAAGGTAAATTCCTGAACAATACTCTCAAAAATGGGCTAGCCTGGGACGCGTGGGTAGATTACAATGGGAGTGCGAAGCAGTTACAGGTATTTCTTTTATATAACCCTTCTGCTGATCTCTATAATATTTCTAAACCTAGAAACCCCATTTTGACTCATGAAATAGATCTGAGTCACTATGTTCCGGAGAAGGTCAGGGTTGGCCTCTCCGCATCCACTGGAGCGGCAATTGAAACCCACACAATCTCAGCTTGGAATTTTTCTTGTGCATTCTCGTGGAATATTGCTCCCCCTACGAGCAATATTCCCTCTCCTGCCCCCTCATATACAGTTTCCTCGGCATCAAAAACTCATAAAAGTAGGCAGAAAATTACCTTGATATCCCCCTTCGTTTGCTTCCTGGTCATCTGCTCTTTTTTGTTTATTGCTAGGCGGTGGTATTTCAAACAGAAAGAAAGGAGGCCGGATAATCAAGGTGAGGAGAAAGACAGAGAGCTGGACGAACAGTTCGCTCAAGGCCCCTGCAAGTTCTCTTATGCTCAACTGAGCGCGGCTACCCGTAACTTCAGCAACGATGAAATACTGGGAAAAGGTGGCTTCGGGAGTGTCTACAGAGGCATCTTGCCTAAAACCAACGAGACAGTGGCTATAAAGAAAATATCCCAAGAATCGAGTCAGGGAAGAAAAGAGTACATTTCGGAGGTTACCATAATCAGTAAGCTGAGACACCGTAACCTTGTCCGACTCTTCGGATGGTGTCATGAACAAGGTGAGTTACTTCTTGTTTACGAATTCCTCCCAAATGGAAGTCTTGATAAATATATATCCAATGAAAGCAAGGATTGTTTGAATTGGGAACGAAGGTACAGCGTTGCTTGTGGCATAGCCTCTGCTCTTATTTATCTTCATGAAGAGTGGGATCAGCGCGTTGTTCATAGAGACGTGAAGGCCAGCAATGTCTTGTTGGACTCAAATTTCAATGCAAAGCTGGGGGACTTTGGTCTAGCGAGAGTGGTAGAATCTGATCACGCTGCCTCTCATACAACCATTGTTGCAGGGACACGTGGATATATGGCACCAGAGTATATTGAAACTGGAAAGGCGAGCCCAGAATCAGATGTGTATAGCTTTGGAGCTGTGGCTCTGGAAATCACCTGCGGAAGGCAACCAATTGACTACACCCTGGATGAGTACGATTTCAGAGTGGTGGCCTGGGTTTGGGATTTGCATAGGCAAGGGAATCTTTTTGATGCGGCAGACAAAAGGCTGGAGGGGAATTTCAATAGTGAGGAAATGAAGCTGCTGATGCTGGTGGGATTGTTGTGTTCTCATCCGGACCCAAAAGCGAGACCTACGATGAGAGAGGTATTAAAAATCTTAGAATTTGACTCTCCATTGCCGTATGTTCCCCTGAAAATGCCTGTAGCTGTGTATGCCGACGCTCGCTCTTCTCATGCTGGGTCATCCTCACCTAAATTGCCTTCGTCTTCAGTATGGAGCAAAGGTAAAATTTCCAGTCCTCCAATAACTGAGTTAAGCGCGTTCTTCACTTTAAACTTGATAGATTGATTTTATGTAAGCGCTCTCATGTAACGAGGAAAAAACAGTGGTGATTACCCTCCGTCTGTAATGTTTTCCGGTTTCATCTTAAGTTCTAGGCCTTGGGCTGTCTTCCATTATTGTTTCTGTTTTGTATCTTTAGCCGATAGGCTATATTGTGTGGGCATTGCCAAGAATTCAGTGTTTCTCACGACAGAAAATTTTCGCGAGCAGTTGAAACATTCATTGCCTCACGCCTAGAACAAATTTTGAACAAAATTTTCGCGAGCAGTTGAAACATTCCTTGCCTCACGCCTAGAACAAATTCTGGTCTCGAGATCTACAACTCTGATATTTTTAGATCTACTTTTCCTTTATTAGTACTTGCCGTTAGACAATATTATTACAATGAGTGTTGTTTTCTCTTAATTATTTTACCTTTTTTAGATAAACCTATTTTTTCGAAAAATACATTATTATTATTTTGTCTATTTTTAAAAAATAACTGTTTTACTAAAACAAAACCAAATAAACTTAAAAATTTCAAAACCTAATCACAAAATATCTCCACACATCATTGTAAAACTTTATATACTGCCAAGATTGGGCATAGCTGATAGCCGAATCTCCCACGGGTTCGATTGAATTTAATGCCTTGTCTTCTACATGCGTTCATTAGCAAATTTCTTTTTTTCTAATCTCTCTTCTTTTATTATCTTTCTTCCGCCTTTGTTTTCAGGCAAGTAAAAAATGTGACGCAGTGAGTGAATTTCTAGCAACTAAAGTTGCTCGTTTCCAAAACTAAGGTATCTTTATTCATGGTTTAACATTAGTGCTTTGAGTTTGATTAAATAGTATACAACTGGATATTAATTACAATTAATTTTATTTTTTTCTAAAATTAGTGTTTTGAGTTTGATTGAATAGTATATAATTGGGTTCAATTACAATAAAAAAGAAGTTTTAAAAGATATAATATTTTTGGAATGTAATTAAATCTTAGTAACAATCAAATGTTTCAATCTAGTGGTTAACCTTCAATACATGTGAGTTTGAGGAATGGTGATCAAGACAAAGTCTGTTTGATGTAGATATTCCTAAGCATCCAATAATGAAGAGCAACATTAAGTAAATTAAACTAGAAATAGGTAAATTAGAAATTTAAATTAAATAATGATAGTAATAATAAAAATTGTAATTTTAAATTCATATATATATGTGTGTGTGTGTGTGTATTAAGCTTTTGGATAATCCAAAAGCTTAACATTATAATTTCATGGACTATGGAAAACTCATACCAGCTATATATATATTATCAAAGTTCATTCCTATACTCTAGAAGCAGAGTCCACCCTATGACCACAAGGGAGCAACAACTCGGCTATGTTTCTTGGGTAAATTCATATATTGTTATTATTATGAACCAACGTATTATTATTATTTTATTCTTTCTTATAATTGTATTATATAATCATTTCATTTTATTTATATTTTATTTAATATAAAATAATTTAAACAATTATTGTTTAAATTTATATTATATAATCAATAAATATTATTTATATGTTATATTATACATATTATTATGTAACATAATTATTACATAAAATTTATATTTATATAATTATATTTTATCTTGTAGTTATATTATACTATCATTTTTTTATTTTTTATTTTTTTTGTTTGATATTAATAATTTGTTTGTAATATTTTAAAAATTTGAATATATAATTGATTTTTATATAACATAATTAAATTAAAATTAATAATTATTAATATTAATATAAAACTACATAGCTATCTTATGTTACATTAAGTTAGAATATAGGCATGCATTATCTTACAATTTACATTATAATGATTAATATATTATTTACATAATTTTAAATGATTATGTTAATATTATAATTAATAAAACTTACATTTATTTTTTATTCAATCTAAAATACTATAAAGGCAAGTACTAGCCACTATATGGCACTTGTTGTGAATAGATTGAAGCAACAAATGTGGGGATATCAGTTTTGTTTGTTTTCCTTTTTATAAAATTTCTGCTTTGGTAGCATTTTGTAATATTTTTCTTGCAAATTTTGTCCCTTTTTTCTCATTGGCATGGTTGATAGCAAGACACAATTTGTGCAGAATCTTAAGGTAAGTCACTTGCAATAGTTTCACATATTTTTCTTTGGAATTTGTACATGGTTGGTTCAATTTTTATTTATTTTTATTTCATTCTAAAACAACTATGTTGTTATCTGTTAATTGAAGCCACTTGGTTCTATGGTTTTGTTTTAATTTAATTTCTTGTTCACCAAAATATGTTATATTCCTTGTTCAATAGCTATCATTTTTTCTCATTCATCTTACATTTGTTGGTCTTGATCTATACCATATTGAAACATAGAAACTTTGAACATAAACCCACATTGAATTGGAAAAATGACTTCCGACTTCATAAAACAATGAATTGAAACACAATGATCTAGAAATGAAAATTACTACGTAAGAAGATCAATCCCATTGGTATGATATCATTTCGTCCATATAAAAATCTAGAAAATCAAATTCATAACAAATCCAACATTATCATTTTTTTCAATAATGGAATGACAATCCCCACCATTGTGAAGAAACCAATAATTATATAAAAAAAAATGTTGTTTCCTTTGTTCATACTTAGCGCTCTAGTAAAAGTCAAATTTGACAAGACTAGGTAATAGCCCTATTGATATATTTGGCATTAGAGAAAGATTCAAAGAGACAACTAGAAACGGTATCCAATTTCAAAAAATTCCTCCTAGATATCAACAACAATCTCCTCATGGCACAAGTGCTTGTCCATATAAGACCAAAATAATCAAATTGGAACTAAGTCCAATAAAATGGAATATTTTAATTGAAAAACAAAAAACCAACTCAACCTAAGTGTTTGAGGTCTAAAAATACAAGATGACAGTTGTAAGAGTATGATGGTTTAAACTATCCACACTAATAACAACTAATCATTATCCCATAATTTGAATCATTAGTCCATCTCAAACTTCCAACATTAACCACTCTATTCCTTTGAAACTTAATGTTTCACATCTAAAGAATCCTACTTTTTTGGATGCTCTTGGGGGGATTTGGATCCTTTCTTAAACCTGATGAAGGGGAGTCTTGGATTGATTGGTGATGCAAGTCCATTACACAATGCACTATTTTTTTATGTTCATTTGATAAAAAAAATGGCATCAAAACATAAATGTAAGGAAAAATCCCTTCAAGGAAAACCTGCTTAGGCTAGAAAGCTCCTTAATGATCATCCTAGCAATATTAGAATTCAAATTTCTATTGCTACTACAGAATCTCAATTGCATAAACTTGATAATTACAAAGGATAAGGAGCCAAAATTTGATCTAGACTTCATTGGATAAAAGAAGGAAACAAAGGTACTGAATACTTGTTTAATTATCTCAACTACAAGCATAAAAAGGAAAAAATCAACACGATAAGGGATGACTATAATGATCTTCAATCCAACCCTTCTGATATAGTAACATTATTAAATTCTTTTATGAAAATATTTTGAACGACAATTAATGGCAAGATATCCAACAAGCCCTTGAGGATATGGTCAAGTCTTATATCCCTCTCAAGTTAGACTCTGATTATAGTCAATACTTGGATATAATTTTATTATTGGAGGAGCTGGAAAAGGCTCTCTTTTCTATGGTCTATTACAAAAGTCCTGGCAATGATGGTCTTCTTATGGAATTCTACGAAGCTATGTGGCAACACATTAAGGATTTTTTTTTATTGTTTATACTTGGAGGCCTTTAAAAATAGATCATTGGGGACTATTATTAATAGTGGCATAATCAAACTTCTCCCTAAAGGGAAAAATGAAGACTCCATTTCTGGTTGTCATCTCATCACCCTTCTTTATACTTTGTACAAAATCATAGCTAAATCCTTGGCCATTTGGATCAAACTGATGGTGCTTAGAATTGGATTTGAGCAAATAGGTTTTATTGCTTGTAGATTCATACTTGATAATCTTATGTTAGCATGGGACTTGTGAATGGCCTCAACAATCTAGTCAAAATACTATCTTGACTAAACTTGATTTTGCTAAAGCTTATGACAAAATTCGTTGGAGCTTCATTCTTAAAATGATTGAATGGTGGGTTTTGGCCCCAAACTTTGAGCTTATGTTCAAATGTTGTTTAAGGATGTTAATGCTCAAATTATTATCAATAACTCGATGAAAAATCCATGTCCTTTACAAAGATCTATTTGACAAGGTTGTCCCTTAGCTCCTTATCTCTATGTCCTTATAGTTGATGCTTTGGGTTATTTACTTCAAAGTGGTCATGATATGAAACTGGTTATAGGAATCTATATCTTTGATAATGCTACTATAATTAATTATCATTATGTTGATGACAACTTATTATTTCTACAAAATTCTCAAAATAATATCCCCAACACAATGGAAATACTCGATCTATACTATGATGTTTTGGGTTCTAAACTTGCACATAATAAAATAGAATTTTTTATGATTCAAACTGGCCCTATTCCCCATTGGATTCCTCATGATTGGAAAAAAAATAAGCATGGGGAAATAATGAGGTACCTTGGTATACCATTTGGCAGATCGGGGATTCCCTTTCAGACATGTGGAATTGGTACCTTAATAAAGGAAAGAAGAAACTTCTCATTTAGGGAAATAAATTTCTCTCTTTAGCTGGAAAAATACAAGTTGACAATAAAATATATCTTGCCACACATGTTTATTATTCTTCTTGTTGGATGCATTAAAAAAAGGGGTATGATGATTTAATCAAAATTATCTATCAATTTATGTGGGCTAAATGGGATGGCAATAGGGGGTTTATTTCTACTTCATGGGCCCACTATATTCAACCTAAATGCAAAGGTGGCTTGGGGATTTTAGATTTGAGAACTCAAGGATTTTTCTTGGCTACCAAATGGATTATTTGAGCTACCCAAGGGAATGAACTATGGAAGATTCTTATAGATGAAATCATATTAAACTTTCTTTTGTTAAGGGAAAATGGCAACATGTGGGTTGGCTTGACAAAATTCTTCATACCACCTTTTTTTCTATAAAGTCTTCCCTTCCTCTCTAGTATATTTAGAAAGCTTGGAAAAAAAACTTGTCATCTTTTAAAATGGAGAGATAATTCACTGCAACATGGTTTTAGTTTCTCCACTTTCTGATTTTGGTGGAATAAGCATATTCTCTATCAGGATAATCCTCTTGATTTGTGATTTTTAAATCAATCCTACTTTGTTCAAAAAAGGAGTTTGCAATCTTGGTGATCTTTGGGATTTTCATACTATGAGTTGGTTTTCATGACATTATATCAAAGCCCAATTTAATCTTAGCAATCATACAAAGTGTTTCTTATTTTTTTTCAATGTTTGGTTCCAATTGAGTTAACTATGAAGATGTGCACTCCTATCCATTGTAATTTTTATAAAGATTGGTTATGGATGTCCTCTTATCCCTTTCTTTTCTTTCCTTTGAAAAAGGTCTACCTTTAGTTGCTTCCATATTTGGTCTTAAGACTGAGCTCTTGAACTCCAAGTGGAATTGCAGGTTCAATGAGAAATTTTGGGCTAAATTATCTGCTCAAATTTGGAAATAAAATGTTGATATAGATGCTCAATTAATTGCTTGGAAGGTTTTACATTATAAACTACCCATTGCTGATAGGTTGAAATGTATGACGATCTAACCAGTTAATTGTACTTTATGTCAAATGAAAGAAAATAATAGGCATATATTTTTGGGGATGCCAATCCATTAAAAAGCAATGGAAGATTGTTAAATTCCATGATCTATCAGCTATCTTTGGGAATTATTTAAACTAGAAAGAAGCTCTTATTGGGGTTGGGTTGCACCGTAATATCATTGTTGATGGAGTTAGACATGCCATTTTATATTGTATTTGGAGGAACATGTGTAAAGCTATCTTTAATAACCTTAGTGATCATCAAGGAGTTGTACTTCTAGTGCTTTACTCCAACATTTTTTATTGTCTGATTTCTCTTTCTCTCATCTATAGACTAAGGTTGAAAAGAATTTAAAGGTTGATTTTCAGATTGAGCAGATCAAACTCCAAGTTAACCAATTACTTAGCTAAGGAAAGGTTATTGTGGCATAGGGTTTAAAGTCTTATTTTTAGGAATGAAGCCCCTCTTTGTTCGTGATTGGTCCTAATGGGTTGTCTTGTTATTTTTTTCCATAGTGGATTGATCATGTTGCTATTGATTATCTTACTGCTATTTCCATGTATCTAACTATTGTAGTTGTTATTATTGGCAATTGTATTAGTTGTTTCTCATGCAATCACTCTGCTATAGAAAGCATTACTATTATTTTTTGCCTTGTTAGTGTTGTTATTGTTATTTATCTTGTTGTTTTAGATGTTCCTATTTTGTATCAGCTATTTTTTTTGCAGTTTAATACTACAATCTCTATCTATCTTTATGCATATTCAATACAAAATAGAACTCCGACTTTGTTGTGATAAGATCCTAATGTCAAAATTAGTTCAAATCACCAATCCCAGTAACAAGATGCATAGCTCTAATAAACATGTTGCAAGGTCGTTGTGTAATAATTTTGAATTATATTGATATAAACCAATGTTAACAAAACTCAAGAATTTTGACCTAGATTAGTCTCACTGGTCCATTGCCTCACCTAGCAATTGGGTGCTACCACAATAGTGGTTTACACTTTCTGGGAGATACTGATTTTAACTGAAATCACATATTCTTAGAAACTATAATGATTTAAGCCTTGAAAAGTTCCATTTAAAACATTCTAATTGAATAGGTTTTGATCAAACCACCTTAGACCAAGCCCCCTTGGATAGAACCCCACTAATTTTAAACCATACCTATAACAGAGTCTCCATTACACTTATCAACATGCTCATAAAAAACCACTTTTGGTTTACCTTTTGGGGGATCAAATGAATTCATTAAAAAATTATGTTTTGTAAGTATGTATTACTTATTATAAGCTTCCAAAAAATTATAATTTTAATTAAATTTAATTTGATTATTATATTTATTTTTTATTTCTTGTGAATGTAGGGTTTTCACCAAAAATCAAGCTCTTTATTTTGCACATGTGAAAAAATAGAAGATTAAAAAAATAATATTTTGAAAAATATGAGTGCACCAGATATTGGTGTCCTTGATCCAACAAAAAAAAAATGAATTTTGATGCATAGAAAAAAGGTTACCTATTATACGGACACACTATGTCTAAACTATAATTGGTTTGACTTTGAAACTTTATTAAAGAAAATATTCAATAAAAAACTATATAACCAAGTGGAAGCACTAGATATCAGAGTTACAAATCTAAATTTGAAAGAATTAGAATTTTATCCTTCATGGAAAAAAATTTATGCATTATACAGTGAGTATCACTTTTTAAAAATGTTGTTTTCTGAGAAAAACTAGATTTCAAGGGAGATGGAAAAAAAAGTGCAATATGATTCCAAAATTTTTGAAAAAAATATATTTAGAATCTATAGACAAAATTCCATGAAACTCTAGTTTGCATCGTCTTCAAATTCCTCACAGTTTAGTTGCTATAAGTGCTCGAAAGTGAAGATTTAGTTAAAAAAAATATTTTAGTGTTCAGTTTGGCCAAAAATTGTAAACCACTATTGTGGGATCACCCAATTACTAAGTAAAAAGAAAAAGAAAAAGAAAAAGAAAACAAGAATAAAATCATTTTCACAATCAATAATTTCAATAATCTTGCATTTGATAATAGAGCATATGTTTAGATAAAACCAAAATTAGGTGAACACTTAACAATCATAGTTGGCTTTAAGAAAATTCACCATCAATTCACAACCATGACAAATTCATCTCATGGAAAATTCACCACCAACAATTCGTCACCCCTAATAATTCATCACATTAACATTTTTTAATATATATTTCCAAGAACTTTAGAAAAAATATTTCAAAAGAATAATTTCCACTGCATTAATAACAAAACCACATAACCTTTGTTACAATTGTTGTATAATTGGTTTACTAGAATGAAATAAAATATATTGAAAAATATTTTCATTTTTATTTTCATAAATCAAAATTTCTAATTGTACATGTGCTGAATTGTCCACAATGATGAATTTTTTGTGGTGGATTTTCCATGAGATGCATTTTTCGTGGCAATAAATTATTTGCGGCGAATTGTTGGTGGTGAATTTTCCTAGAGCCTCATAGTCTAATATAGAAAAAGGTTGGTCCTACTCATCCAAATTATATAGTTTTTACTTTATTTAAATTATAACTTCTCATTGTTCACACTATATATTTTTGCTATAATAAAAATAAGCTATTATTTTTCCTCTGCTATTAAAATTCCTACTCCAATGCATAAGAATGAAATACATTATGAAAAGGGGATGTATGGAAAACTTGTTTATGAAAGGAAAACATTAGCTACAAGTATTAAATGTTAATGTTTATTGAATTAAAAAAACTCAAAATAATATAAAAATATTCTCAACATTAAAAATAGATATATAATATAAATATTTTTTAAATTTAGTTTTTATTATTTATTTCAAGACTATATTTTTTATCAACATCAATTTTAGATGTTACTTTATATAATATGCATAAAAAAAAACATTTATAATTAGAATTTATTAGTTTTTTGCTAATTACATTAATTCATAACACACCCAAATATATGGATGTGGACACAAAAAGTAACCCTTTTACTTTTTCTCATTTTTAGGCCCTCCTAGTGGACCTTGGCTTGATTTTTCCTAGATTTAATGTTGTAATGGGGTAAACCCACAAAAGTGGTTTACAATTCGAATGACGAAGAAAAAATTGTAAAAAATTACCCCATTCCAAAAAAAATCATTCTAGGGGTTCAAACAAACTTGTTGGTTTGAACGAACTAAAAAAGGGTTCACTCAAACCAAGGTTCAAGTGAACCCATTTAATGCATGCACAGACAAAAATCAAATGAAAACCCATTTTGGGAAGGGGTTTCAAATGAACCTTGGTTCACACGAACCCCTGGGGTTCGCTCGAACCCCCCTCGTTCAAGCAAACCCCCCTTTTCCATAATTTTTGACCTTGTTCACAAAAAATCAAATTTTTTTTACTTTGAATATCGGTTTGAACATGAAAATGGCAGAGAATTCACATACCAAACTAGAATTAGGTATTCCTCAGAATGAGCTATCCAACGAAAATAATTTTAATATTTTTTGGTTTTATTATGTATTTATTTTTTAGTTTTATTAAACATAGGTTTTTAACTGAAAAATCAAGCTCTTTGTTCTACACATGTGGAAAAGTACCATATTATAAAAAAAAAATTGAAAAATATGATTTCAGCAGATATTGAAGTCCTTGATCCAACAAACAAAAATAATTTTGATATACAAAAAATTTGCGCGTTATACGGTCGCGCTATGTCTAAATCGTAATTGGTATGTCTTCGAAACTTGATTAAAGAAGAAATATTCAATTCAAAACTATCTAACCAAGTGGAAGCACTAGATATCATAGCTACAAATCTAAATTTGAAAGAATTAGAGTTCAATCCTTCATGGAAAAAAATTATGCATTATACGGTGAGCATCACTTTTTAAAACTATTGTTTTATGAAAAAAACTAGTTTTTGAGGCAGATGGAAAAAGAAGTGCAATTTCATTCCAAATTTTTTGAAAAAATTATATTTAGAATCTAATACAAAATTTCACGAAACCATAGTTTGCATCATCTTCAAATTTCTAACGGTTTAGCCACTATAGGTGCCCAAAAGTGAAGATTTAGTTAAAAATAATAATTTAAGTGTCTAGTTTGGCCAAACATTGTAGACCACTATTGTGGGATCACCCAATGTGGAAAACACATTCACATTAGGTCTTGGACTCTAGTGAATCATTAAGAATTCTAGGATGTTTTGTAAAAGTGTTGTGAAGTGTTGTAACCCACTTTCACACTTTTCTAGGACCCTTTTAGTATAATTCACTTAAATATCCCCATTCAAAAGGTTTTTCTCTCATTTTCACCCCCATTTATCTAGCATTCATTTTCAAGCATCTAATTCATTTACTTAATCATTCTCAAGCACTCTAAGCATCATCAAGTCATCCATTGGAGCACTTCATTACATATCTTTAGATTTCAACATCAAGGGTTTGGTGAGTTTGTGACATTGCATATTGCTTATTCATCATTCTCTTTCTATTTCATTTAATTATCGAGGGTTTGATTACAATAGTTGGGTTTTACCAAGGCAAACCCCT
Source organism: Sequoia sempervirens (assembly GCA_007258455.2). Taxonomy (NCBI): domain Eukaryota; kingdom Viridiplantae; phylum Streptophyta; class Pinopsida; order Cupressales; family Cupressaceae; genus Sequoia; species Sequoia sempervirens. Next base: position 20,132 of record VDFB02271599.1, on the reverse strand, counting down.
ATTCTCTAACCCTTAACCCCCTTTTCGCTCTTTCCATGCGTGTTTACAAGTCTTGTATGTAGATTTTTCAAAGAGTTTGAAGTCAAAAAGTGGTCAACAATCCATCAAAGTCATTCATGTCAAAAAATCCCTAATTGAAGTTTGGAGACCTCTTTTAGCTTGTTTTTTGCAGTTTCTGAACCAGACACCTATCAAGAAAGGAAGTGCAGATAGAAAGCTACATATTCTTGTTCTAGTAGAGTTTCCTCCAAACTAGACTAAGTCACCTAGCTTGGTACAAGTTTCCTAGTCAACATTTCTAGTTAGTTCTATGGGATTCCAGAGCCTCTCCACATCAAAATTTAGATTCCAAGTGCACCTCTCCAGTCTTGTTTAATTCTATCATTATTTTCTTGCATTCTTAACTGTTTTTGTATTTCTTAGGTTTTGCATCAATATTCATCTTTCTTCTTAGCTTGTTGCATTTTTACATCACATTTAGGCTTATTTCATCCATTCATACATTAATCTTGAGTGTGTACATTGAATTTTGGTCCATCTTTCTCCTTTTAGATGAAAAACCCTAGAAGTTCAAGAAAGCCCTTGCAAGCCAAAATCTTTGTTTATATTTTGGTGAACTCAATTTTTGAAGATTTTTGCTTCTCATTTCAAGTGCATCCTAGGATTGACTTGCATCAACATTGCATTAAGTTTTTCATTTTTTTATTTGCATCCTAGTGTATTAAAAATTGCATTAGTGAAAAGCTCATATAGCTTGCCTTTTTGCATCATATTTCATTGGAAAAGCATAAAAAATCTGCATTTTCATACTATAGCTACATTTGTACATCTGAAAAGAATAGAATTTTATTTAAAATTTCTAAAAAATATAAAAAAAATGCTTACTGGGACTAAATTGCCACATTGGGCAACTTAGTCCTTCTACACAATTTGCGCTGTAATTTCTAGCATTTTGTGCACATTTTCTGCATTTATATTTTATGTTATTGCATTATTGTCACAATTTCAAGAATTCTAGTTATTAGCATTTCATTGCTCTTAATTTCATTGCATTTAAATTAAAAACCCTTGCATGAGTGTTTGGTGTCCTATTGCTAATACCTTAGTGAGACAAATCTCTAGACTCATGTTATCCCATGATAATACACTCATTATGGATCTTGGAGTGTCTAACACTTCCACTCCTAGTATTGTAACTAGTACACTAGGCATGGACTCTACCTTTAGAAATTCTTTTCCTTCCAATAACATGCAAATTAACACATCAAATGATCACATTCTGTAAGACAAATTCATTAAAATTCAAGAGGACTTAACACATCTCCAGCATAACTTGTGTCTTGAAAACATTTCAACCACTACGATTCCTATTATAGAAAACATCCATAGCCTGATTGAAAGTGATGAAGGCCTAAACATTATGAAACAAATTGCTGAGATATACAACAAACATGCTCCTTCCAACTCTAGTACATCCCAACCAACAAACACTATGGTTAGTCAAGGAGGACCTAACACTCCTCCTCCCTCCACAATGGCATCCATACCTACCTATACCTTTCCCCAAGTCACTAAAACAATGCAATGGGTTAGCAATGTGATTCCTTCTTCAACTATTCTGGCTAGCATTTTATACTCTTCCACCATACCATCTATAAGCATTCCCTTCACTTTCCCCACCACTACATACACTCCATCACCACTTTCCCTTCCATCTCCTACTACTTACACTGACCCCCTCATTACACAACTTTTCAAACCATCTCCTCCTAGAAAAAGAAAATATCAACCATCAACCAAAACTAGAATGGAACACCCACCTATTTTGTTCATAGCAACTCACTATCCCTTGAAATACTATGAACACCGATGCCACAAGGAATAGAAATGACTAGATTTGAAAAGTATGAAGTAAAAGGAGATCCTTCTATTCATGTTAATGCTTACACCATCCTATGTAGTGACTTTGTCTTTGACAATAAACTATTAGCAAAATTGTTTCCTAGGACTTTAAAATTTTTTTCCTTAGAATGGTTTTCCTCCTTACCAAATAATTCAATTCATTCATTCAATGAACTATTTGATGCATTTATAAATAATTTTCAAGTGCATACAAATCCCAAAAAGATGTTGGAAGATTTAATGATATGTAAAAAAAATGTGGATGAAAAGGTAACCAATTTCATCTCACGTTATTAGTCACTCTATGCCCAAATAGATGTCAAGGTTCTTTATCCGCATCTCCAAAAGATGTCTATTGAAAATTTACAAAGTCAAATTCAAGATAAATTGACCATGATGAAATTTCCATCCTTTACGCACTTGTGTACCACCCTTTGTGATTACCACATCTTGATTAGTAATCATGATGCAAATTCCACTTCTAACCAAGCTAAGAAATCTAAATATGCCAATCCAAACAATTCACAACCATTTCAAAAACAAAAAAAAGGGTTTTTTATAGTTCAATCCCCCTCAACCCATTAACAACTAGGTAGTAGCTTTTAAAGCCACAATACCTTATAGTTATGGAGATGACATGACATGGAAGATTGTAAGCATCTTAAACACCTTGTACAAGACCTCATTGATTCCATCCATCTATCTGTCTCAAATATTAATGTTAAAGGAAATAAGTTTGTTGCCCCACCCAATCAAAATTTACAAACTTTCATAAATCCCATGCCCAAACACAATGTGTCATTTGTCAAAGCTATCAATACTCCAAACAATGATGTGATGGATATTCATACAGATATTGAACATCCTAATTGTATTACGACTATCAATCCTACACATGAAATGGTAAGTGTGATAAATGTTATCCCTTGTAATGGCCAACCTAAGAAATCTCTTCATATTACTTTCTCTTCTAAAGACATACTTCCAAATCTTCCTCATGGTAATCTTTACATATCTAGTCATATTTATGATAAGCTCACTAATGGGATAGTCATAGATACCACCTGTGGTGAGAATGTGATCACTGAGGAATTTTTGGTATTGCATGATCTTTATCAAGATGATTATGATAAATTGAAAGCATGGACAAAACACACAATGGTTTCACGTTCCCTATGATAGGATGGATTTTCCTTCCATTACAGATAGGACCTAAAATAGTGGATGTTACATTCTCCATCATCCCATAGTCAGATTAGTTTCATTTGCGACTAGGCCTACCATGGCTTCGCTCAATGAAAGTTATCCCTTCGATCATACACAAAAGTTTAAAGTTTTTTCTTGAAAATGAAATATTCACTATTAACCATAGTGGCTTTCACCCTAAGTTGTCTTCTAAAGAAAATTTCTCCTTAGAAGCCTTTTGTCCCAAGCCCATGACACCTATTACACCTCATGAAGACTTATTTTTCATTGCTTACCAAAAGTTTAAAGCAAATAAAATTGCAGAATTATTTCTTCAGAACAACATCCCTGTCCACTTCTAACACTCCCATCCTTGATAAAAAAATGTTGCAACCTAAACAAGAACAAACCCCTCAAACTCAACCAACACCCACATCATCTAAACGATGAAGAGATAATGATAATAACTTTGTCATGCCTCCAGGTTGTATAAATCAAGTTTATAAGGTAAAGGAGAAAGTGGATGAACAACCTCCCATGGTTTCTTCCATTCCTCCCCTTAGGGAGGAAAAGAAACCAATGGTTGATAAACCTACTCTTTCACAAACACAACTTGACAATAAAACCAAATAAAATAGAGGAGCTAGGGAGTGTGGGCATCGACGTTGTTCCCTTGCTCACAAATCACAAGACAAAGTAAATAAAGAAAATAATAATCCACACTTGACAAAAGAAATGCATGATTACCCTCCTCCCTAACCACAATAAGATGATCCCATACAACAACTAGAACTCTTGATAGACCCTTCATTGGACATTTTCATCCATCCTCTTGTCGTGATTAATTTTGATGATGATGATGAGATTACTAAAATTGATGGAGAGGTGCATAATGATCTGAATACATTATTTTCCTCTTTCATGAGCTTAAATTAAAAAACCCCTAAAACAAGTGTAGAACTTATTGCTTCCACTAGATTGGAACTTGCACTCATCCCTTTGGCTAGTAGCATGCCTTCAACATATCCTGAACATGATTGAGAAGCAGATGACTTGCTCATCGGTATCTGCTTTACTAGTCTTTTTATTTTTCTTTTTCTTTTGCATGTGTGTAATGTGTTCCCTCGTGATGTTTGTCTTGATGTTCTCTCTCTTTGTAACATTATTCTATTTGAACCTTCATTCTTTTATATGTCATACATCGTTTTCACCTTTGTCTTTTGTCTTTTTCTTGTGTTTTCCTTTTGGGGATGATGCAAAGCGTTGAGACACCCTATGTCTCTTCCATGTTGACCCAAAAGTTCTTTCTCTTTTCTTTTTTGCTTTTGTTTTGTGTTTTCCTTTTGGGGATGACGTAAGGAATTGAGACACCCTAAGTCTCTTCCATGTTGGCCCAAAAGGTCTTTCTTTTTTCCTTTTCACTTTTTTTTATGTTTTCCTTTTGGGGATGATGCAAAGCATTGAGATGCCTTATGTCTCTTCCATGTTGACCCAACAAGGTATTTCTCTTTTCTTTTTCATTTTTTTTTTATTTTTTCCTTTTGGGGATGACATACGACATTGAGACCGAAATGTCTCTCTCATGTTGACCTAAAAGCTCTTTCCCTCTTTTTTCACCTTTTCATTTTCATTTTTCTTGTGTTTCCTTTTGAGGATGATGCAAAGCATCAAGACATACTATGTCTCTTCCATGTTGACACAAACGAATCTTTATTTTTCTTTGTTTTCACTCTCTTTGTGTCATTCTTCCAGTTCTATGTATTTAGTGAAGGATGAAAGTTCTCAGATCTTTACAAAAAATTGTATCAAGGAACATACTAACCCCAAATCCATAGATCGCTTATGTGTTTGGTGTTTTTTTTAATTTTGGGGGCAACTACTTCCTTTTTATTTTTCCTTTTTCTTTTGCATGGTGTATCCTTACTCGAAAACATATGACTTTCCATAGTTTCTTTCCAAGTTGGCTCTCATGTCTTCTTTATGTTTGCATTTTTAATTTTTCTACTTTAAGGTAATTGCTCACAGAATGATGTGTAGCAATTCCTTTAAAGTGGGGGAATACATTTGCATTATCATTTATCATTATTCCTTTTTTTCATGGTTCTTAGTGCAACCTTGTTACTTCATATGATGCATTTTTCACTTTGTGGATGACATTCTGTGTGATTTCCTTCATGAGCATGATCTATCCTAGCATATTACATTCCTCTTGGTGGCTTGATGTGATACACTACATCCCCTAAGTTGTGAATATTCTATCCTTTGATTGGTCCTATCTTGGAGAAATTAGACACAATGTTACCTAAGTTAAAGACCTCGCATGAATCAAACAAGACTCCTTTGAACATCTTTTGCATGTTGCATTTTGCATTTGTTATATGGCCACCTTGCATAACATAGCTTACATGCTTGTAGTGCCATTGCGTTTGTTCATGGCTTCTAAGCATACGAAGCTTTTTTTATCTCTTGAAATGTCATTTTCTTTTGTGGCACCTTATCAAAGTTATTAGGAGGTATAACTTTGGTATGATTAAGCGGGAAGCCCATTTCAAGGCATGAATTTTCCCCATAGCCACATGTGTATTTGTGAGTGCATACCAACCATGAGTGTATTATTCTCACCTTTTTGGTCTTCTCACCTGGCATACAACTGTGAGTTCCATCACCCCAAAGTGATTATTCATTTTCTTGTTGGAAAAACAACCTAGATCTGATCCATAATAGGTTGGACAAATGATTGAATCTTGAATTGACTTTATTTATCTTTCCTTCTCCCTCTTCACTTACATCACTCTCATGTGTGTTTCCTTGTTCTCATGTTTAGTTTTCCATGGGATATTCATCTTGGGGGATTGATCATCCCTCTTGATCATTTTTGTCTCATGTTGCTAGCATTAGTTTATCGAAACCCCTCTTGATATGCATGTTCGACTACTTTAGTGTGAGTTTGAAGTAGGTTCATCCTCTCACTAAAGTGGGGGCTAAATTTGGACACAGAGAAATTAACCCTTCTAATTTTTCTCATGTTTAGGGCCTCCTAGTGGACGTTGGCTTGATTTTTCCTAAATTTAATGTTGTAATGTGGCCAACACATTCACAATAGATCTTGGACCCTTGTGAATCACTAAGAATTCTAGGATGTCTTGTAAAAGTGTTGAGAAGTGTTGTAACCCACTTTCACACTTTTCTAGGACCCTTTTATTATAATTCACTTAAATATCTCCTTTTTACTGCTTACCAAGTCTTACCTCAAAGTCTTGTAAAAAGTTGTAACAAACTCTCACACTTTTCTAGATTTTTCATCACTAATTCAACCCTTTATTATGTTTAAATGACTCCTTAATGTATTTTTTGGCCATATTTAAGTGTATTTTTGAGAATATTCACATTAAACCTCATTAAATACACTTCAATCCCTGAGACAAAGTAAAATTTCCCTACTAGGACCAAGTAACCACCTGGGGCGACTTAGTCCCACTAGATACAAAAGTCAATAATGTTAATTTTCTCGTAGGATTTTATTCTCTTACGCTTGAGGTCAGCTTGTGATGTGTTATTTTCAGGAAATATTGGAAAATCAAGTATAATTAAAGGGTTTTTCTCTCATTTTCAGCCCCATTCATCTAGCATTCATTTTCAAGCATCTAATTCATTTACTTAATCATTCTCAAGCACTCTAAGCATCATCAAGTCATCCATTGGAGCAGTTCATTACATATCTTCAGATTTCAACATCAAGGGTTTTGTGAGTTTGTGACATTGCATTTTTTTATTCATAATTCTCTTTCTATTTCATTTCATTATCTAGTGTTTGATTACCAAAGTGAGGTTTGACGAAGGTAAACCCCTATTCTCTAACCCTTAACTACCTTTACCCTCTTTGCATGTGTGTTTATAGGTCTTGTATGTAGATTTTTCAAAGAGTTTGAAGTCAAAAAGTGGTCATCAATCCATCAAAGTCATTCAAGTCAATAAATCCCTAATTGAAGCTTGGAGTCCTCTTTCAACCCATTTTTTGTAGTTTATGAACTAGACGCATGTTAAGAAAGGAAGTGCAGATTAAAAGCTATAGATTCCTACCCTGAAATTCCAAAGATCCCTAGGTGGAATAAGTCATCATCTATGGAAAATTAGTCCCACTTCTAGGCTTGAAAAGTGATTTTTACATTTCTGAGTACCCATTTAGTAGATTCCTGTTTTGGTAGATTTTCCCCAAAACTGGACTAAGTCACCCAACTTGGCACAAGTTTCTTAGTCAACATTTCCAGTCAATTCCATGGGATTCTAGAGCCTCTCCACATCAAATTTTATTTTCCAGGTGTACCTCTCCAATCTTGTTTAATTCTATCATTATTTTCTTGTATTCTTAGGTGTTTTTGCATACATCACTATGTTTTCAAACACTTTACATTTCTTACAATTTGCATCATTATTCATCTTTCTTTTTCAGATTTTTGCATTTATACATCACATTTAGGCATATTTCATCCATTCATACATTAATATTGAATGTGTACATTGCATTTTGGCTCATCTTTCTCCTTTTATTTGAAAAACCCTAGAAGTGCAAGAAAGCCATTGGAAGCCAAAATATTTGTTTACATTGGATTACACTTCCTTATCTATATTCTAGATTATGTTCAATTTCTCCAATTTTATACTCAACAAAAATCAATTATCAACATGTTCATGTGTGCGACATCCAAGATTTCTATAATGACATGTCAAGACTCATCACCTAATGTTGTATGAAGACCTATACACAATTATTAATGATTAGTACACATGTTTGATGTTGTATTAGTTTTTTAATTAAATAATTATAAATTAAACTTTAGACCTATCAAATTTATAGGACAGCTTATATAAATTACAATCAAAGAAATGGTTCCACATCCTTTCAATGCCAATTTGCTAATTATATGATATGTTTAGGGAAACTTAAGTTTCAATCATGTAAACAAATTTGTATGTTGAGCATTCTTCAAGTCTTTTATATTATATATTTATTTCTTTATAGTTTCCTCAACATGACCAATCACCTTATATTCTTGTCTATACATATATAGACATCAAATTGTACTAATATTTAGTAGTCACTAGGAAAAGTAATAAGTGCATATGGATAGGTTCTTATGGTTTAGGGTGTAACAAAAAATATTTTTGCATAAAGATTAATTTACTTTCAGCATTAAGTTTGATATTTTATTGATTATTTGATGATAATCATTTATTAACTTATTATTTATATAAGTTTGTAGATAAAAGAGTGTACACATATTGTTCATGGTATATTGTGATGGTTAAATTATGTCATTATTGTTTCAATCATCAAGATTCAAACCCTCATTGGGTCATTGCAATCATGGGTATTGTGCCCTCACTGATATATTGTGCTTGTGGGTTTCAACCTTCACATTGATGATATTGTAATTTATGTTGGTTGTGTCATGCTACAAATTTTCAATAGGATAGTGTGCTCATGGGATATGTAGCCTTGCTACACTATTGAGCTTGCACGTTTAGATTACTCATGTTAATGTAGTACATTCATATTGAGGTTGAGGCCTCTCATTTGTTGCCTTGCCTAACATAATCCATGCTAAAAATGATCACCTTAATAATAAAAAGAGATTGTATAAGAATAATATTATTTACAATAAAAGTTATTAATATATTAAATATGATGCAAGAGCACCTAGGTGTATAAGGGAAATTGTTCATCATCCAAAAAGATCCTTATTTTCTTTTGCGGTTTTGAGTCCCATGATGACACTTAAGTGGTGTAAGTGAAAAATATGAATTTAAGGTAATTATGGTCATTTATTAATTTTATAATTCAACCTATACGAGCATGTATGGACCTAAAAATTTACCCCAAGGAGTGAAATTGAAAAATGTATCCAATGGAAAAAGAATCATTGTAGGGCTTCCTCAAATTTGTAATTAACTACTAGTGATATTACTAGACTAAGTAGTTCATAGTTGAAGAGAGGACTAATTCAATCATCAACCAAGGAGCCGTAAACTTTAGAAGTGTTTCCAATGTATATGTATTCATGAATTCTACACATCCTATATCTAGTGAACATAGGTGAATGAAAGACATATAAATATAGTAAAATGTTTTATCAAAATAAAATTATATTTCTCAAAACAAAGTAAATGAATACAAACAACTATATTTTGATACAGGTACTTAATGCTTATACTATAAACAAGAAATTGTTATACTCTAATACATCCAAAATTCATTAACCTCTGGAGTAGTAAATACAATATCAACTATATATTTTAATTCATAATTTGTAATGCATCATTCATAATCATATGAACTATAAACTATCATTTGCATGAACTAAATGTTGAATGTGCAAGACAACTGAGATGGGGGATGAATCAGTTGTACATTAAAATTTCAAAATCCTAATATAATTATTTAAATTAAAATCAACTTAATAATTAACCCTTAATCTATTGGAAAAATTTATCATGAAAGTAGATAACAAAAATATAACCAAATCAACACCATACACAAGAGAACACTAGATTTACATGAAAAACCAGAGAAAAAAACCACGATGAGGATTAGATCATAATAGAAATTAATAGCAACACTGATTACAAAAGGATCACTACTAGAGGGCTCACTACCTAGAAGAAAGAAAGGCTCATTGCTATAATATAGAAAAAAAAGATAGAGAAGAATGTTGTATAGTGAGAAGTCCATCTCAATGCAACAAAAAATTCCACCACAACATCACCAACACATTCACATCCTTACTAAATATTATAGCCACCTTTTTCTCACCACATCCAATAATCTAACACATGAAATCTCCCACTACACTTCACAAATTCATATTCTAACACTCTGCACTTCGCATAATTCACATCATACACTTGTGTACTCTCATCCCTCAACAACTCAAAACTTATTTGTACCATCTTCAATGTTGAAAATTTTCTCCAAGGTTGTCTATGTACCTCAACCATGAAAACTCAAATTAGGCCAGCACCAAAACATTCCCACAGTGGAGAGGAATGAAGGCGAACCACAACACACCTTAACTCAGTCTGAAATCTACTCACACATGCCATACCACACTTCCACAAATACTGAAGAAAATCCAAAATTAGTGTAAATTAACATGGTCAACTGAACCCATGTATGCACCTTTCAAAATTTAAGTATTCACTTCCTTTGATCCAAATAAAACTGATGGAAAACAACCATCACTTGAACATAATTTGGAACATACTATGAACACCCTAGAATCTAAGAAATTTTATTGTAACAAATTTACCTAAAGAATGTACACACCTGGTACACTCAAACAATTCATCCACACACTACAACTGAAAAAAAACTTTCAGAGCATCAAACCATAAAAAAAATTCAACTAAAATAAGATATGAAAATTATTAGCACACATTTAGATCTATAAGACCTAAAACCACTTTGCATAGAAATGTGGAGCAAAACAATTTCTCCCAAACATCTTTGCAATACATAGTTCGCATAGTAGTTAACACAAATTCCTCTGCATAACGATCCATCATGCCAAATTTTGGATATAACACCTCTGAACACCTTTGATCAACATATCTAAACTACACAAGAAGATCTTTAACACAGAAGAAATGCAGGCATAACTAGAACACTACTTTGCAACTTAGAACACCTCTACAACATATTATATCCTCTTTTTATCCAAATTCTCTAAGAAGCACTTGGAAACCAAGTACCAGAGACACATCCCCATCTTCTTTAGCACTACCAAGCTAGCTGCAACATAAAACCTTAACAATGCATCCATAAATAGAAGCTTATCAAAGTAACAATAGATGTTGAATCTAGTAGCTTAATAATGAAAACATAATGCAACTAATCAAAGCATCACTAGAATCCTCAACAATGTAACAACACCAACTACACATCCTTGCAATAATCTCCTACTCAAAAAATTGGCATTAATGACAACACATAAGTTTGTTGACATCAATGACAACTGCATATACTTGCAACAATATCTCCCTTTGTCATTGATGGAAACACATGATGTGAAAAAACATCAACAAAAAACACGCAACTTTGATCACAAGCACTGCTCCATACCAACTCTTCTCATTTTCTCTTACTTTCTCTTTTCCTTATGCAACTAACTCATTACTCTTTGTCTCCCTTAACAACTTTCCTTTTCACATGAGTTTATCTCCCCCTTTGATAACTAACTCTTTTCCTTTTTCACATTACTCTCTCCCCCTTTGACATCAATGGAAAAGGTAAAAATATTTTCATCATCAAACAAACTTGTACTTCTTTTCAAAATCCTTTATTTTACTACTTTACATACCCCCCCTTAGGATCACACACCAAACTACACCAATCAAAAATCACTACACAATGAAAACACTCAAACCCCTTGACTACAATAACCAATAATACCTCTACCTAATCCCCATGAGAGGTAGCCACCAACATCATTCCAAACCAAAGAATGAATCTTGAGATCCACTAGATTGATGTATCTCCTTATGCATCTAGTTCAAATAAGGAAGGGAAATAACTCCTAATTTCTCCCGAACATACTCAAAACTATCCTTAGGAAGAACCTTAGTCAATATGTCAGTAATTTTATCCTTTTTAGGCACATATTCAAGTTTCACTTCATTTTCTACAACCTTCTCTCTCAAAAAATGATACTAGATTGATATATGTTTTGTCCTTGAATGCCTTATCATAATCTTTGATATATTGATAGCACTTGCATTATCATAGAAGATAGTAATCAATTCATCATATACAACTCTGATATCCTTCAATCTTTTTCTCATCCATAGAATGTGTGTGCAACAAGATCCTGTTGTAATTTCCACTACCTCTATAGTGATATATATATTGAATCTTGCTTCTTTCTTATCCATGACACCAATCTGCATCCAAGAGAGAATGCACCACCGCTTGTACTTTTCTTTTCATCTACATAACCAAGCCAGTCTACTTCTTTATAAATATTTAGAGTGAAAACAATATACTTTGGATACCATAATCCATGATCTAGAGTTCCCTTTAATTATCTAAATATTCACTTCACTACTGCAACATGTCACTCTCTAGGATCTTCTTGAAATCTATCCACAAGGCAAACTGCATGCATGCTATCCAGTTTAGTAAAATTCATATATTATAATAGTCCTCTAATGATTGATCTATACTTGCTATAATCAACTTCAGAAGATTCATCACTCTTGCTCATCTTACAACCAGTAACCATAGGGGTACATACCCATTTAGAATCTTCCATTCCAAACCTCTTCAACATCTCCTTGACATATTTTGATTATGAAATGAAGATACCTATATCTATCTAATTGATTTCTAGACCAAGGAAGAAATTCATCTCCCCAAACATAGACATTTCAAACTCATTTTGTATCTCTTCTATAAATCTCTTACACATAGCTTCATTTCCTCCAAAAATTATATCATCAACATGTACAACTACAATCAAGATTTGATCTTTTTCAACTTTAAAGTAAAGATTACAATCTACGGTACATTTATTGAATCCTTGTTGGAACAAGTATCTATCTAACCTTGTATACCAAGCTCTAGGGGCTTGTTTCAGTCCATATAATGCCTTCTTCAATCTACAGACCATATATGATTTATCTAATAACTAAAATGCTTTCAATTGTTATATGTATAACTCTTCTTTTAATTCTCCATTCAAGAAAGTAGACTTCACATCCATTTGAGAAACTTTAAAATCCTTGTGTTGTTAAAGTCAAAAACATTCTAATAGCTTCTATTCTTGCCACTGAAGAAAAATTCTCCTCAAAATCTATTCCTTCTACTTGTGAGTAACCTTTATACATTATCCTTACCTTATTTCTTACTGCTTCTTCACTCTCATTCAGTTTGTTCCAGAATACACACTTAATTCCAATCACATTCTTGTCAGTTCATCTTGGGATAAGTTCCCAAGTTTGATTCTTTTGAAGCTTCTTCCTCCTTATGAGGGCCACACCACCCGAAACCCACACAAATCACAATAATAGATACAAACACAGAAGATGCAACACAAAAAAAAAACTCACTTTCAAATATTTTTCAAAAAATAAAATTATAGGTTCAAAACATACATGCTACAACCTCATGGGCTTGATTCATTACAACAAAATTGAATTTGAAAACAATTTTTTTTATTCGAATCCACAATCTGCACTAATGGAGGCACCCTCTACAAACCCCCTCTTAACCCTTTTATTTTTCCAATAACTTTCGTAGAATGTTCCAAAAAGTGTAACTTTCCCTTTTGTTTCGGTGCTAAAAGTCCCACCGTTTGATTTCTTGCTTAGGAAGAAATTTTAATGAAATTTACTTTTTAGAGTGGAAACTTTGTGAGGCCATAACTTTTGATTTGGGTGTCTAATTTTCTATTATTGCATATCATTGGAAAGCTATCAAAGAGTGTCAAAGAGACATACAATGTTGAATCTATTAGAGATCAGTTTATCAACTTTTCAACTTGTTTTGGGGCTCTAAAGTCTTCATATCTAAATTTGAAGCTGCATGAGAAATTTATTTGGAAAAAAATTTTAATATCTCCCAAACCATTCAGGGTATTTGGAGAGTGTTCTCGCAAACATTTTTTCAATTTTCCTTGGGGTAACAAATTTCAGTCCATATATCTATTTAGACCAACAACATACTAAAATAGCAAGGACCATTTTCACTATTTTTATTTTTCGTCTTACACTCTCTTTAAGTGCCATCATGGGACTCAAAAATTAAATAAAATAAGTGGCACATATTTTGGGTGATGCAAGATTCGTCTCTACACCAATTAGATGTCTTCTACATTACACCAGCGTACTCAAGCATCCTTTATCTCTTCTCAGGAGTTAGAGGGAAACAAAGATGGTTAACCTCACCCTCAGAAAACCATGATGAATCTTCAACAGGCCTTCCTCTCCACTTCACCAAGTACTCTTCATCTTTCCTATTTCATTTTCTTCTTCCCACACGACTATCCAAAATTTCTTCTATCCCCTCTTTTTCTAAAGTAGGTGTTGGGATATTCCACTATGCTTCTATTATTTCTTCATCAATTCCTCCTTCATGAAATTCTATTTAATCTAAAATGTTAAACATAGGTGAAATATGAATTTCATGAGGACAATCTACCTCATATATATTTCTTGAATCATGCTTCTTCAAGATCTTGCATGGTGCTTGAACTTCTTCATCTTTAACTTGTTGTATGTACGAATTGGAAACCTCTCCTTTTCAAAATGAACCATGACTTCATTGCCTACCTGGAAATCCTTATGCCTCATTTTCTAATCTTCCTTGGCCTTATATTGTGAGTTCATATTATTGATATGTTTCTTCACTTCTTCATACAAACTCTTCAAGTGCTCAACAAAATTTTTAGCCTCGACACTACTCTTTTCCACATTATCCATGTTTCTTAGTTTCGAAGTAGTTCTTGGAATGCTCCCATACATAATATAGAATGGTGATTTACCAATGCTCCTAATGAAAGAATTGTTGTAAGTAATTTTTTTCTATGGTATAGTCAAATCCCATCCCTTGGGCTTATGTCCTACTAAGCATCCTAGTAGGTTACCCAAAATCTTATTCACCACCTCTTTTTTTCCATCAATCTGTGGATGGTGTGAAGAACTAAACTTCAAATATGTCTTCAACTTCTTCCATAATTGCCTCCAAAAATAACCAACAAATTTGGTATCTCTATCTAAAATTATACTCTTCATTAGTCCATGTAGTCCCACCACCTCTCTGAAAAACAACTCTGCAATATGAACATTAGTGGTTTTATGAAATGGAATGAAATGTGTCATCTTTGAAAATATATCCACCACCACAAATATGGAATCCTGTGCTCTCTACATCCTTGGCAAGCCAAGAACAAAATCCATGCTAATATCCTCCCATGGCCTCTCAGGTACAGGTAGTGGTTGATACAATCTAGTATTTTGTCTTGCTCCTTTTTCCATCTAACATACTTTGCAACTTTGTACAAACTTCTTCACATATTTTTGTAATTTTGGCCATTAATAATTCTCACTAATAAGAGCATTGGTCTTATCATGACCAAAATGCCCAGCCAAACCTCCACTATGCTTATCCTTGATTAGATTCTCTTTCATAGAACTCATTGGAAGGTACAATTAGCTTTCTCTAAACAACATCCAATATCAGATTAAGAAATCCAACCATCTTGTCCTATCAAATGTAACAAGTCCCAAACAAGCCTTCTAAGCTTCCAAGAAAATTCTAGATCTTTAGGATACAAACTCTTAGAGTTCATTGAACCCAACAACCTCTATATTCATCTTTATCAACAAATTTTTCCTTCTACTTAAGGCATCCACAACTCTATTTTTCCTTCCACTCATGTGCTTCAAAACAAAATTATAACTCTACAAAAAATCAACCCATTTTAAGTGCCTTTGATTTAACTTTCCCTGACTATTGAGATACTACAAAGCCTAGTGATCGGTATATAAACCAAATTATTTTGACAACAAATAGTGTCTCCATTTCTTCAAATCTTGAGATATAGCATAAAACTAGACTGATCATAGACAAAATATTTCTTCTTAGCATCATTCAAAAACTCACTAAAATAGGCAATAAGCTTACCTTCTTTATTCAAAACAACTCCTATGGCAGTGCCACAAGCATCACAATCTACCTGAAAGACCTTATTGAAATCTAGAAGTTACAAAATAGGTTGCTTTATGACTTTCTTCTTCAACATATCAAAACTCTTTACAAATCCTCTAGTCCATTTAAAATCCTTTCTATCTCCTCTCATTTCTTTAGTTAGAGGTGCACAAATACTACTGGAATTCTTAATAATTTTTTTGTTAAAACTTGCTAGACCATGAAATTATCATACCTCTGTAACACTCCTCGATACCATATGCCATTCAAGGATAGCTCTCACCTTCTTCGGATCCATTTTAAGAACCTTTGTTGAGACAAAAAAATCTAGATACACCAACTCTCTCTTCACAAAACTACATTTCTTCAAATTAATCAACAACTTCTCCTCCAATAGTTTCTCAAAAACTCTTCAGATATGCATCAAGTGCTCCTCTAATGTCATATTGAAAATTAGAATATCATCAAGTGATGCCATAATATTGGTTTACAATTTTTGGCCAAACTCGATATTGAACTATTTTTTTCTAACTAAATCTTCACTTTCAGGCACCTATAGTGGCTAAACCATGAAAATTTTGAAGATGATGCACAAACTAGTGATTTATGAAATTTTTTCTATAGATTCTAAATATATATTTTTCTAATTTTTTGGAATCATATTGCACTTTTTTTTCCATCTCCTTGAAAATTAAGGTTTTATCAAAAAACACCATTTTAAGGGAGTGATGCTCACCGATACAAAAAAATAACTTTCTTTTTTTCTATGAAGGATAACATTCTAATTTTACGAATTAGATTTTGTAACTTTGCTGACATCTAACCCTTCTTCACTTGGTTTCATAGTGCCTATTTGAATATTTTTTCCTTAATCAAGTTGTCCATTTACACCCCACATAGGTGATCCATATAAGCATAACTTTTTGTGTATCGTAACTAATCTTCTTTACTCAATCAAGGGTATCAATACCTAGCCCTAACATATTTTAAGAATTTAATTTTGATAATCTATTATTTCTCCATATGTACAAAAAACATAGAGTTTGATTCAGTGAAAAGCTATGCTAAACGTCTCAAAACAAAACAAATACATAATAAAACTAAAGTGCTATTAAAATTCTGGTATTTGGCGGATAACTTGTTCCAAGCACTTACCACCACTACTCTTTGGGTCTGTGAAGGCCTCCATTTTCATCCCTAACCTCAAGCTTTGAAGGGAAATTTTTTATAGAAATTTGGTGCCAGAGGGGGAGAAGGTGAGTGCCCTCAGCGAAACCGGTAGCTTAACAACTTGTTTTTACAGAACCCCTTTCAAAAAAAAAAAAACCCCTTTAATATAATTAAAAAATAAAACCCATCAAAGGGGGTTTCTCTAGAAGGGAGGGGGATTCTAGTGAACCCCCTGCCCTAAAGCTTTTTCCATCTGAAAATACATTTTTCCTTTCTTAATGGAATTGTAAACTAGTTTTGTGAGTTTACACCATCCAAATAGAAAATTAAAAAAAATCCTAAGAATTCTTTCAATACCTCATTCATAAGCTGCATAAATGTGCTCAGTGCATTTCCCAAAAGGCATGACTAACCACTCATACAAGCCCTCCTTGGTTTTGAAGGTTTTCTTCCATTCATCTCCTTCTCTAATCTAGATCTGGTGATATTCATGCTTCAAATTTATCTTTGTGAAGTACTCAGCTCCACTCAAACAATCCATAATATTATCCATCCTTGGCAAGGGAAATCTATACCTGATAGTAATCTTGTTGATAGCTCAAGAGTTTGTACACATCCTCCATTCTCCATCCTTCTTTGGTGCTAGTACTACAGGTATTGCGCATGGACTGAAACTCTCTCCAATCAATCCCTTTTGCAATAACTCGTGCACTTGTCTTTTGAACTCTTCATTATCTATTGGAGTCATTTGATGGAATGCCTTATTTGGAAAGTTGGCTCTAGGAATCAAGTCCATTTGATGACTAATATTTCTTGTTGGGGCCAAACACTAAGTAAATTATCAAAAACAATATCTTGAAACTCATTTAACATATCTGAAACCTCTACAAGTACCTCATTAGTATCTTCTTTATCAACTCTAGGGATCAATGTAAAACACATATGCTCATGCCTCATACCTTCTAGGAACTTTCTTTCATCTACCTAACAACATATGACAAACATCCATAGGCATGTAATATCACACAATACCTCATCATGGTTATTTCCAATCTTGAAATTTACTAGACATTGTTTATTTACCAAATCTTTATGGTCCTTCTGCAACCAACCAATTTGACATGGATTTAGATGCCTTCTTCTCTCCAACTGCAACTTACTAACCATCTCTTCTGAAACAAGGTTATCAGTGCTACCTCCATCAATAATAACATTCAAACCTTTACCTTCACACTTCCATATAGTTTGAAACAAATTCTTCCTTTGGGCTAGTTCATTCTCCTCCTTTAGCAAGGCTCTTCTAGTAACAAGAACCTCTTCTCTTTCTACATCCTCAGAATGTCAAGACTCGACATCTTATTCTACATGTGTAACTTGTGCATTTTCATCTAGTCTTCTATTGGTCCTTCCTTGGTGGTGAGGAAACTCATAGGCTCTATGTCCTTCTCCACATTGGCAACAAGTTCCACAAAAGAATCATCTTCCTGGTTCTCATCTAGATCTTCCTCTTCATCTTTGGTCTCCATTATTTTGACCATGTGGACAATAGGTATTATATACTTTCTAGTTTTGGTTGCTACTATATCCTTCACCCTTCCTTTGATCTTAATTTTACTTCCATATGACCATTCACTAGTCTTTCCACAATTACCCCCAAATATGACTTTCTCAATTTGTGTTGCAATATCTTTCAAAAATGGTCTAAATGCTAGATTTAAGAAGGTGAGTTATAGACACATGGGGTAATGAGAATGAAAGGGCCTTCAGGGTGAAAATAAAAGGTCTAGGATTGAAAATAAAAAATTATCCACATGATATAACCCATGTTCCATATTGTATTTAACTTCTTGATCATGATCCCCCTTGCCATATAGGGTGGTTCGGGGAACTATGGGAAAAATAGGCAACTAGAAAGCCTAATACTTAAACTTCTACAACATAGGCACCATTCCATTTCTTAGGAAAGGTACAAGAGTAGGAATTGAGGAGACTACCAAGGGACGGGAAGAAGAAGAAGATGGTACAAAAGAGGAAGAAGGAGAAGGATTGAAAGAAAGATCAAGCTTCTCCTTCCCTTTTGATGGGGTAGAAGAGGTAGCTTGCTATTTTCCACACGTAGAAGCCTTCATAGAGACTACGTGGGGAGACATAGGAAAACTAGCTTTCAACATGGATCCCCCAGTCTTGTATCTAACATAAGCTCAAAACAAGAGATCCCCTTCAAAGGGAGTGGTCCAATAGGGGCTAACCAAAAGCGATCCAAAGAAAGATCCCCACATGGTACCAATTGTTTATAGCTAATAGCATGAACAACCTACACTACACACTCATGGGTGGATTTCAAACACTTATGGACAATAGAGGTGACAAAATTCATGGAGGCTAGCCATGGAATGCATGTCTTGGCCTTGAACAAGTGAACTTTAAAATTTCTACAAATGAGACATTTACAGACTTAGGTCCTACAAGGACCGACAAAGAAATGGTGCCCAAAATATGTCATGACTATGAAGAATGGCATGTGATTCATAATACTTATCCTTATGAATAATATTAATGAATAAGGTATCCTCTTTGATTAAATTTACTTAGCTTGATCAACCATAACATTCATGACAATGTTATCATTGATCTTGGCAGTAATGTAAAGAGGAGAAGGCTCACTATTTAAGGGAATACCATGTGAGGTAAAAGCTATGTCATGAACAACACTCACATTTTTTGTAGGAGACATATGCATGAATGAGACCATGTGCATGTACCTAGATGGGACCAAATTAGAAGACATGGAGAACTATGTGACCAAATTGATAGAAGGCTTTCAAACAAGACTAAGCTTCCTAGATTTCATCTTTGTGTGCTAAAGGCTTCTTTTAACAACAAACCTAGGGGTTGCAAATTGCATTGTAAATCTCATAAAATCTTCACAAAACTCTAATCTATAAGATACCCAAGACATAAAATTAAAAAATGTACACAAAGAAATGAAAAGAAGAATGTTCATGCATCAAGTACACCAAAATGTGGAGTGAATTCACTACTCCCATGTCTCTATGACAAGAAAAAAATCAACAAGTAGTGAATTTCCCTTGGTCATCTCAAGATAAACCTAAAAGGAAAATGATCAAAAGGAAGGACAATCTAGACTCTTCCTTTGATGTTTTATGGTGAA
>VDFB02271598.1:0-17917 GCA_007258455.2 Sequoia sempervirens | reverse complement strand
ATTGTAAACTAGTTTTGTGAGTTTACACCATCCAAATAGAAAATTAAAAAAAATCTTAAGAATTCTTTCAATACCTCATTCATAAGCTGCATAAATGTGCTCAGTGCATTTCCCAAAAGGCATGACTAACCACTCATACAAGCCCTCCTTGGTTTTGAAGGTTTTCTTCCATTCATCTCCTTCTCTAATATGGATTTGGTGATATTCATGCTTCAAATTTATCTTTGTGAAGTACTCAGCTCCACTCAAACAATCCATAATATTATCCATCCTTGGCAAGGGAAATCTATACTTGATAGTAATCTTGTTGATAGCTCAAGAGTTTGTACACATCCTCCATTCTCCATCCTTCTTTGGTGCTAGTACTACAGGTATTGCGCATGGACTGAAACTCTCTCGAATCAATCCCTTTTGCAATAACTCTTGCACTTGTCTTTTGAACTCTTCATTCTCTATTGGAGTCATTTGATGGAATGCCTTATTTGGAAAGTTGGCTCTAGGAATCAAGTCCATTTGATGACTAATATTTCTTATTGGGGCCAAACACTAAGGTAAATTATCAAAAACAATATCTTGAAACTCATTTAACATATCTAAAACCTCTACATGTACCTCATTAGTATCTTCTTTATCAACTCTAGGGATCAATGTAAAACACATATGCTCATGCCTCATACCTTCTAGGAACTTTCTTTCATCTAGCTAACAACATATGACAAACATCCATAGGCATGTAATATCACATAATACATCATCATGGTTATTTCCAATCTTGAAATTTACTAGACATTGTTCATTTACCAAATATTTATGGTCCTTCTGCAACCAACCAATCTGACATGGATTCGGATGCCTTCTTCTCTCCAACTGCAACTTACTAACCATCTCTTCTGAAAGAAGGTTATCAATGCTACCTCCATCAATAATAACATTGAAACCTTTACCTTCACACTTGCATATAGTTTGAAACAAATTCTTCCTTTGGGCCGGTTCATTCTCCTCCTTTAGCAAGGCTCTTCTAGTAACAAGAACCTCTCCTCTTTCTACATCCTTAGAATGTCAAGAATCGACATCTTATTCTACATGTGTAACTTGTGCATTGTCATCTAGTCTTCTATTGGTCCTTCCTTGGTGTTGAGAAAACTCATAGGCTCTATGTCCTTCTCCACATTGGCAACAGGTTCCACAAAAGAATCCTCTTCCTGGTTCTCATTTAGATCTTCCTCTTCATCTTTGGTCTCCATTATTTTGATCATGTGGACAATAGGTATTATCTACTTTCTAGTTTTGGTTGCTACTGCATCCTTCACCCTTCCTTTGATCTTCATTTGACTTCCATATGACCATCCACTAGTCTTTCCACCATTACCCCCAGATATGAATTTCTCAATTTTTGTTGCAATATCTTTCAAAAATGGTCTAAATGCTAGATTTAAGGTGAGTTATAGACACATGGGGTAATGAGAATGAAAGGGCCTTCAGGGTGAAAATAAAAGGTCTAGGATTGAAAATAAAAAATTATCCACATGATATAACCCATGTTCCATATTGTATTTAACTTCTTGATCATGATCCCCCTTGCCATATAGGGTGGTTCGGGGAACTATGGGAAAAATAGGCAACTAGAAAGCCTAATACTTAAACTTCTACAACATAGGCACCATTCCATTTCTTAGGAAAGGTACAAGAGTAGGAATTGAGGAGACTACCAAGGGACGGGAAGAAGAAGAAGATGGTACAAAAGAGGAAGAAGGAGAAGGATTGAAAGAAAGATCAAGCTTCTCCTTCCCTTTTGATGGGGTAGAAGAGGTAGCTTGCTATTTTCCACACGTAGAAGCCTTCATAGAGACTACGTGGGGAGACATAGGAAAACTAGCTTTCAACATGGATCCCCCAGTCTTGTATCTAACATAAGCTCAAAACAAGAGATCCCCTTCAAAGGGAGTGGTCCAATAGGGGCTAACCAAAAGCGATCCAAAGAAAGATCCCCACATGGTACCAATTGTTTATAGCTAATAGCATGAACAACCTACACTACACACTCATGGGTGGATTTCAAACACTTATGGACAATAGAGGTGACAAAATTCATGGAGGCTAGCCATGGAATGCATGTCTTGGCCTTGAACAAGTGAACTTTAAAATTTCTACAAATGAGACATTTACAGACTTAGGTCCTACAAGGACCGACAAAGAAATGGTGCCCAAAATATGTCATGACTATGAAGAATGGCATGTGATTCATAATACTTATCCTTATGAATAATATTAATGAATAAGGTATCCTCTTTGATTAAATTTACTTAGCTTGATCAACCATAACATTCATGACAATGTTATCATTGATCTTGGCAGTAATGTAAAGAGGAGAAGGCTCACTATTTAAGGGAATACCATGTGAGGTAAAAGCTATGTCATGAACAACACTCACATTTTTTGTAGGAGACATATGCATGAATGAGACCATGTGCATGTACCTAGATGGGACCAAATTAGAAGACATGGAGAACTATGTGACCAAATTGATAGAAGGCTTTCAAACAAGACTAAGCTTCCTAGATTTCATCTTTGTGTGCTAAAGGCTTCTTTTAACAACAAACCTAGGGGTTGCAAATTGCATTGTAAATCTCATAAAATCTTCACAAAACTCTAATCTATAAGATACCCAAGACATAAAATAAAAAAATGTACACAAAGAAATGAAAAGAAGAATGTTCATGCATCAAGTACACCAAAATGTGGAGTGAATTCACTACTCCCATGTCTCTATGACAAGAAAAAAATCAACAAGTAGTGAATTTCCCTTGGTCATCTCAAGATAAACCTAAAAGGAAAATGATCAAAAGGAAGTACAATCTAGACTCTTCCTTTGATGTTTCATGGTGAAATATTTTGGGAAATGGGTTAGCATACCACAAAGGTCTTAGATTGTAAACTTACTAGCTCTTGTCCAAATGACATCAGCATGGGAAATAGATGGCAGCGAGGTGCACTTTCATCTCAGAGACACATTGGTACATATCATAGGAGTAGAGAACAAAGTTCATAGAATGAAACTCACAAGGTGTGCTAATGACTCAAGAACCTCAATTTGACAATTTGACAATTTAACAAAGGGTAGATGAGTGCATTAAACGAATTTAAATAACAAGAATAAACATTTAAGTTAAAATATAAACTATCTAATGACGAAATTACAAGAGAAAGGAAGAAGAAGACCAACTCACTGAAGGTCTAGTTCTCCCACAAGCTCCTCGCAAATAGCTTATGCCTACACACAAAGTGATAGGAAAACTATTGCAGTTGCATTTCTAAGCTTGCTGAAGTCAAACCCCCATTTTGGTGTTTCCACCTCCATGAACAACCAATAGACCACAAGATATAGAAATGATAAAGAAATAGAAAGTAGACACAAATAATAGAGTGCAAAGAAAATATAAATGCTACCACATAAACAAGATAATGAAAATAGGCAAATGGATATTACTCACCTTTCCAGGTGCTGCCACAATAATGGGTTACACTTTTTGGGACATCCTATTTTTTTCCTAAAATCACATATTTTTAGAAAATACAATGATTTATGAATTTAAAGGTTCCATTTAAATTATTTTAATTAAAGAGGGATTGATCAAACTCCCTTAGATCAAACCCCCTTGGATAGAACCTTGTTAGATTTAAACCATACCTATAATCAAGTGTCCTCTACACCTATCAAAATGCTGATAAAAAACAACTTTTGATTTACCTTTTGGGTGATCAAATGAATTCATTTAAAATTTATGCTTTGTAAGCCTGTAGCCCTTATTATAATCTTCCTAAAAAGTATAATTTTAAATATGTTTAATTTGATTATTATATTTATTTTTTATTTCTTGTGAATGTAGGATTTTCAATGAACATCAAGTTCTTTATTTCACACATACGAAAAAATAGAAAAATAGAGAATTCTAAAAATACATGTCCTATATTGATGTCCCCTTATTCCAACAAAAAAGAATTGTTAATCAAAATAAAAAAACAAGCATTGCCGGCAATCATCCAAATCTATAAATTTCTTGACTTGGAAAATTAATTAAAAAAAAAATATGTAACAAAAAATTATGAAAAAATATCCATCCCTAGATATTGGTGTGAAAAAATTTTTGCATTTTAAAAATGTGAATTGTATCCTATCTTATAAAAATTTTATAAAAAGTGAACATCACTTTTTAAAAAAATGTTGATTTAGTAGAAAAAATAAGTTATTAAAAATTACATAAAATGATTCACAATTTATTTTTATTTTTAAAAAATATAATTAGAATCTACACAAAATATCTAACAAATAACTAGTTTGATTCATCTTCAAAACCTTAATGGTTTAGCTGCTATAGGTGTAAGAAAGTGAATGTCTGGTGAAAAATCCTGATTTTAATGTCAAGTTTGGCCAAAAATTGTAACCCATTATTGTGGGATCACCCTTCCACATGCTTGGAGAAGCCAATAGAGGAAAGAAGAGATCAAGCAAATCATGCCAAAAGAATGAAGCTTGAAAACTTACAATAAAAAATGGTGTAGAAGCAGCAAGATGGTGTAGAATGAAGAAAAAGAGTGAATAGAAGTGATCAAGAGTTGAAATCTTGGAAGAGAGATTGCAAGAATGAAGAATTGGTGTTCAAAAATTATTGTGGGAGGTAAGAGGATATTTTTGAGCAGTCAAGATCCAAAGGGGGAGTTACAATTCATACAGTGGTAGAGAATGTAACACCTCTAATGTGTATTGACCCAAGAATCTATCAGGGATCCTAGCTCGTGATGCACAAGATGTTGTGCGATGTGTAGGTGTCCTAGATGAAATTCTCTCCATCAAAAAAAAATGCCAAAGGCATGTGCAAAAGTTGAGGAAAGGGTGGTAAATTTTTGTATTGTTGGGTTTGTAAGGCTAAAGTGAGGTAATATAATGGGAAATTGCACTAGGGTGCAATTTTACACCATTACAATATCTTCCCAAGGTCTCTCTTGAAATTGTAAGGATTGATACAATCCAAGATTTTGACTTCCCCTTTGTAACTTGACAAGTCTTACAACCTTGAATACTTTTTCTCATTTCCTTTATATTTATGACAAAAAATAGTTTTCATTCACTAATTCCATAGACTTATCTACTCCAAAATGATATGCTATACTACCATTATGCTTCTCCTTGATCAATTATCCCTTATTGAGCTACTAGGAATGCATAACTAATTTCCCTTTAAGATCATCTCATTTTGAGTAAAATAATCAAGTCACTTCTATCTATATATTT
This sequence comes from Sequoia sempervirens, assembly GCA_007258455.2. Classification (NCBI taxonomy): domain Eukaryota; kingdom Viridiplantae; phylum Streptophyta; class Pinopsida; order Cupressales; family Cupressaceae; genus Sequoia; species Sequoia sempervirens. The sequence continues at coordinate 12,627 of VDFB02271598.1, read as the reverse complement.
TGGTTCATTCCATTCTATCCATGCTTCCATATAATTGGGACTAGCTTCCCACAAAATTTTCAACTCTTTGTATCTAACTACCTTTATTATCATCTCTATCAAAAGACTAATCATGCATTTGCTACACTATTGTTATGGTGAAGTTCTATTTATAAAATATGTTGATTGTGTTTTATTGAATTTTGTTCATGGTAATTTTTTGGGCAATATAATAATTAAAAAGTGAACCCATTTCATTCATTATGTAACCGTCTATATGGATTGAGTCAATGAATAAGGGGAAGAGTAATCAAATTAGCATTCAATAGGATTTGTAGCGCATAATCTAGAGTTTCACTCAAATTTATAAATTTTCTAGTTTTTTGAGGCTTCAAAGAAATAATGTTAGAAGTAGTAGGCATATTATTAGTGTTAGGTTTAAATTCTTTCTTATGATTACCATTTTCAACATAGAAGAGTATGAAGGTATAGAATATATATGTGAGTACCCATATTTCAAACCATTAGAAATAAGTAATTTGAGTTTGAAATCTTTGATATGAGCACAAAACTCCATGGAAGAAGCATATTTTTTCAAGAAAGCACTATCACATATATTAGATAATCAACCCTTATAAAAAAATCCATTGCAACTTGTAATTAGGAAGTTGATGTTTCATTTTAGCATAAAGTAATTCAACTCAAATGACATAATCATCAATATGCTCATTAGAGAATTGGGAACACTCTAATAAATTTGAGAGAATAATTTTGAAGTCCACATTCTTATGGAAATGGTCAAGAATTACTATAGCTAATTAATTAAAAGAGTGAATGGAGCCAAAAGGAAATGAGCAGAGCCGATTAATAACATCAAACCATTGAATAACATAGACATGAAGAGTGTGAGAAAATAACTTAGCAAAAAATTTATCAGATCATAAACATAGTCTAAGCATGTTATATTAAATAATTATGAGTATTTGTATCATCTTTACCATGATACAACTAAAAGTAAGGTGCCACAATTTAAATAATAGGGAAAATTGACATATAACAACTTCAAACATAAGAGGTATTTTATGTGTTGAAGTATAAGTAGTAGCATCTTGGTTATTTGGAATAGAGTAAACTTTCTTATCAACACTATCTAACTTTTGCACTAATGCATCTAGAGTAGTGGTGGGGATGATGATAATAGTAGTAGTATGGGTAACAATGGAAGGACCATGAAGATGATAATAAACAAGAGGTGATGATACAACATTAGAGGAATGATAAGTAACACTATAAGTTGAGGAAGGTGAAACAATTACACAATAAGATGAGAAGATAACACTAGTACTAGAACACTAGAAGGCACAAAAGAGGGAAAGGAACTAGTGGGATTAGAGATGGAAATGGTACTAGAGGAACATAAGAGGTAGAGGTCACACAAGAAATAACAACAAGAGATGCAGGCATTATGAGATGATCTACCTCAATATGAGAGAATGAAAGAGCAAGATTGAGTGGGTAGAAAGAAGATGCACCATGCGAAAAGGAAGATAAGATTATAGTACCAATGTTATGAGAAATCTATGTATGTAAAAGAACATTGAACAAAAAATTATAAAAGGATCTATCAATAATTATGTTGAAGAGATGGCATTAACAAGCTCTCGAAAATGTAATTATCTACTAAAAGAAAAGTTGCACTTATCCACATATATATCATGATTAAACATACATAATTCATTATAACTAACCTTAATAAAAATATCTTAATTGACAAAATAGAAAACCATTTAAAAATTTAAATGAACTCTCCTTAAAAAGCCTTTTAAAGAGTATCGAATATGTCATTTTAAGTGAAAAAGCCTCTTCACTCGACGTTCAGTCAAAAGTCTTTCACTCTTGCATAAGGTACTGCTCGATTATTTTTCGTTAGGTAGTCAAATTTTTGAACATGAATAGGTTGGAAAGGATGGACGTAGCCTGCACTTGCTGGATACCCTTGCTAACCATGACAGTGATGCGAGAAAGTGGAAACGGAAACGGGAAACACAAACGGAAATAAGATTTTTGACCGAAATTTCCACGGGATATATTGCGTATAATAGAATGGTATACTCTGATTAAAATACGACTGTTTCCAGGTATACTCGCATGGCAAACCGCTCTCTATGGACGCTCTTCCTTTTCTTCTTCTTGATTGTCACACTATTCTCTATATGGCATGCGCAGGGAACATTAGCTTTGCTTTCCCTCCCCAAATAGATATCAGAGTAAATTCGGCTACTTACTTTGAAGGGAAGAAAATACAACTCACCAGAAATTAAGTCGATAGGGATTTGCATTGTTTCAAATTAAAAAAAAAAAGTTGATAGTGATTTGACGTGGAAAGCTTAATTCACTACTACATACAAATAAAAAAAATACTTTTTTCTAAAATAAATTTTTTATTTCCCTCTCATTCATTTTCCTTCCCTTATCATATGCATTTTCCTTTTCCCTCCCTCATACATACATTTTCTTTTTGTTAGCGATGAATTACTATGGCAGACAATAGGGTTTTGAGAATTCCAATTGGAATTATAGTGCGAATCAGTTTCATGGATTCAGTTTCAGTGGAAATAATTTTGGCAAAGGGTGAATAGTGATTTCTGTTGCTGCTATGAAAGTTGGCACAAAGGGATTGGGAGAGAGAAGTCTAGATAGCCGAATCAGAGAGAGAAGCACATCTTAGAGAGGTATGTCTCGCTTCTATCACACTATTAAATTCTGATTTATACTGCAGTGTTTTAGATTTCTTCCTTCGGCTTCTTCGTATCAAAGTTTACATAGAACTTTAATTTTCAATTGCAATACAGTATGGGATACCCATAACGTGGAGGCTCAACGGAGATTTAGAGGGGCAAACCCTCGTGTGGTTTGTGGAATGTGAGATCTGGCTGGCCTATTATCCCAATCAATATTCCACTGATTGTATGGAGATCAGATACAAAAAATTTCGTCAGCCCGTTAAACTTTCATAATTGGTGTGTGCAGCTGTTCAACCTACAGTTCCACAGCCAACAAATTGGTAGGTCGTATTTCGTGTAGATTTATGTTTGAATTTTACTTTTGTATCATTTGTGTAAGTGACCCTTTATGGAAACTACTGGTTCCCCCAATATTCAAGCAACCTGATATTTCGAGTTGCTTGATCAGGGTAACACTAGTGAAAATAGGTTATGGATGTATATTGCCTCACACTTAATCACCAAGGAATGATGATTTAATTTGTGTTTGTGGGTTGCTTTCAGCAGTTCGTAACTCTCTGTTCTAATCCATTGTTGGCTGATTTCGGTCATTCTTTGTGTACCCCATCTATTACTTCCGATTCATCCATTATGGACGCAATTTGCTTTAGTTAACATGACCACGGCAAGATTAATAGAAATAAGTTTTATTGGGTGTGGATTGTCCACAACTATTATTGACGAAAAATATTTATGTATGTATTTATGTGTTGTTGATTGTTTTAACAGTTTTGCAACACTCTGGTTTAGGCAATTGTTGGCTCAATTCTGTTATTCTCTTTGTTCTTGGCATCCCTGACTGATTTGGGTTATTCTCTCTGTTTTCTGCCATAATATGGCAAAACTCTAGTATTGATCGTACTTGAATAGATATCAACATCCCGTTCCAAAGCTCCCATTTTGGTACAAGCTTGGAGGGTACTGCAAAAAGTTATTGAATCTGAGCACACGCCTGCTAATTGTGTTTCAGCACATGCAATACAGTCCATCCATAAAAAGGAACAGGATAAAGCCCAAGGTATGGATATTCCCTCAAATATTTAGTACCTCACTATGTTACCAGAAACGTGACGGCAAAGCGCCGTTTCGCGTTTCAACGGCCGAAACCCGTTTCCCCGTCGCCAACGGCCGTTTCCAATCCGTCGAGCCGTTTCTAAGCCGTTGGAGTTAAAAAACTGCTGGTGTTTTTAGGCTCTCCAGGAATTAACATACACTTTCAGTTAACCTGCGAAATTCTGAATAGAATTAATACACTGTCAGTTAGTTAAACTGCACAATTCGGTGAGTAAAATAAATAATGCTCAGGTAGTTTAACTGCAGAATTCCGGTGAGTATAATTAATAATGCTCATTATTATCGATAGATTAGATTTTTAGCCATTTTTGTTATATATATTTTTTTGCTGTGTTATATATTTTTAATAAAATTAGTATACACTTATAAAAAAAATTAATAATTAAATTGTAGTTTATATATATAATTGAAGTTATTTAATATATCTATGTATATAAATCTATTTAAAATATAAAAATATGTTTTATAATTTAGATTATATATATATATATATATACACACAATACATACAAATACACATACGTATGCATACATAATATATATGTATATATATATGAATTTTTGAAAATATATATGTATGTAATCCGTTTCTTATGCACAACCTGTAAATATCCCGTTTCTCGTCACGTTGCCGTTGCCGTTGCGGTTTCCGTTTCTCGTTTCTGGTAACATAGGTACCTCACTAGTTCAATCGATACTCAACCAAAATGAGAATCATATAGAGCTTTCAATTTTAGGCTTTTCAAAGAAACGCTTCAGCAAAATAAATATATTGTTCTATGCCAGAAGAATTAATTATCTGGCACTGGTATATCTATGCAAGTGCTATGCTATGCCCTATATATTCTTTACTCCATACTCTTCCGTATCTCATTTTATTTAGGTGCTACTAGGAAATAGTAAGTTGCACCATAATTCCTTGGTGGTATCATTCTAGGAGAATGCATTATTGGGCACAGCTTGCACCTTCAGACTTCTCAGATAAATATGGATTCCTTCATGCATAAGCAAGTCATATGCTGCTTCTTGATACTCTCATTGTGCATATATTCAAAGAATTCATATATTCTACCTCCAAGGCTTGTGTTGCAACAAATGGATAAACATGTCATACCTACACCAAGCACTAGTTTCATATCTTTAAAATTTCTGAGTGCTCCACCTCTTGATTACTTTGTTCCATAGACTCTGCTGAAATCTTCTCTAAATAAGAATCAATGTCATGTTGAAATCGCTACCAGATCTAATTATGCACCATCTCTTGGCATGTGCCACATACTATGGGTGTTATCATAGTGCACTCTTCACATTTTTATGGTGTTGTATATTTGATAAAGTATGCCATAGGTCTCCATACCTCTGCTAACATATTATTGAAAATATTTTTGGCGTGCTCCTTTTTCCATGTTCACATGTAGTTCTACCTTTCATAGGTTTCCTAAAATCCTTGTGATGAATCTTTGGAAGATCTGGAAGCACCATAACAATAACAGTTCACCATAGTGTAACAAAAGCATTATAAAAAAATTTAGTCTCAGATACGTACTTCCACTGTTCAAATGGCAAATTGCATGTTGGAAGTGCTAATGATGAACAAAAAAGTATGGAAAAAGAAGATTAGGTGGAGGTGTTGGACTATATAAGAAAACTACAAACAAATGTAGAAGAGAGATCAGAAAATCTGTTTATGATGCACTTGAGAGTCATCCACTCAAATTGGCAAGAGGGATTCTGGATTTTATTAGCAAACAAGCTTATAAATGGAATGCATTTTTGACTGACAAAGTGACTTCCGTCTGTCATTGTTTGGCTTAATTTAGGAGGATGTTTGATTCTTGTTAAGAGTAGTATATGGTAAAAATTAGGCTGTTTGTAGCAAAGTTTTCTTGTTGAGAACGCAAAATGTGTTTCGAACTGCCAAATCACATTGCTGGGATTTTTTTACGATTTATCAAGTCAGGCTGTTTTATACTATTTGGATAAATCATAAATTCTTCATGCATCTCTCTTTCTAGATCCGGGTAGGTTTTACTTTTAGAGAAAGGAAATGTAACTTCTGAAGTTTTCTGTTCCAGTCCTTTGTCAAATGAGTCTCGGAAAGCTCAAGAAATATGTTCTAATATTTCTGTTGAAAACATTATAAAGGATTCCCTATCATATATCTCTGTTGATAAAGGATATTAGCAACTTTCTATTCTATATTTTCCTCGATCATATATTGCTGGTATATCTACTTTTGGGATGATTTAATTACAAACTGAGCTAATTGCTTTTTCTTTATTCCTTTTGTACTCTTATTTTTTAACATTGAATGCTATGAACCTTATTAATTTTGGCTCATCAAGTTTATCCTGTGAATCAGCTAAAGAATCAATATAAAACTATTCTAGAGAATAAGATTCTTGTTTTCTTTAACATTAATGATATATCAAAAGAAGGGGGTTCTGTTTAAACAACTGTGCCGGTAAAATTGTACCACAAACTATAAAATGACAAAACGATGTATGAAAATGCTGCTTATTTGAGAATAGCATATGTGGATGAAGTATCAAAACATGAATTTGAGAGGTAGAAATGAAATTAGAGGTGTTCTTTAGTATCCTATGAACAAATATTATGGCGTTGGTTTACTGAGTGAATCTCCTGGGGTGCATACCTTGTTTCATCCATATCTGTAACCAAACTAGCTCATCGTATATACACAGAATTGATGTACTTTCTTATTGACTGCAATCCAGCAACGTTCTTGTTCCTTTACAACACCCCTATATTTCTTTAACTTTCTTACCTTTACTACTTCCTCTCACTCACCCACTGCTGCAGATATGCTTGACAATGTCACTTAGTTTCCCTAGCTCAATTTTACCATAATTTATGCAGACAACAAGCAATGTTCTCCAAAGTATTGCATTAGGTTCAAATGATATTTTCATTATAAAATTATATGTCTCATCCAATAGCCCAGCATGACCAAAAAGGTCAATCATGCAGCCATGGTGCTCAGCTCATGGAGATATACAATGCTCCCTGTTTTTCGAATGTAAGTATTGCCAGCGTCATTACAAAATCTGCATAGCTGCAAGAAATTAAATCAGCTAGGAAACTAGCTTGGTCTATTTTCCTGTCAGTCTCTTCCATTTTCTGTTGCAGAGCATTTACTCTAACAGGATGATGCAGAGTATCTCATCCCACATTCAGTTGGTTGAGTGGTTGTTGAGTCATTTTAGGACTTTTAGATTACTATTTTTAGGTTTTTGTTAGCAGTTTTGTTTTGACTTCTCTTCACTTAACAGATATCAGCTAATTTACTATATTTAGCTTTTGGTTGAGTTTGTTTAGGGGGGAATCTGTAGTGATGAATGATTAACGAGGGGGGATAGAGGGGGAGGGGCGGTTGAGGGGATTAGAGAGCCAGTTTTGGAAGGAAATAAGGATAAGAAAGTTTTACGAGCTCAGAGGAGACTCAAAACAGAAGAATCTTGTTGTTAACAGGTCGATTTTACTAGCTTTCCAATGCCATAGCTATTCTGCAATTTTCTAGTAAATTAAATAGTATATGAACTACTAAGTATGCAATTCTTTTAGTTATTGAATGGGTATATGTGTGTCTTTATGATTCTCTATTGTTGAAATTTTTTTATTCTTAAGTGTAAGGAAGAACAAAGTATATTCTGAGGCTAACTTGCAGATTCTAGAAGTCTGAACTGTATTATTTTTAGTATTAGAGAAAAACTTGAATGACATAGAGGGGAGCTCATGTGGCCTGGGGAAGAAGATGCAGGATGAATGCTAGATGGAGAGGCAATGCAGTTGATGAAGTACTTAGAAGGTTGTAGGCCCTTAACGTTAGGTTGCTTCATGAGGATTTTGAGGAAGAGCAAGAAGTTCAAATGGGTTGAGTAGCAGTTATAGATCCCATAGAAAGACTTATTGAGACTATAACCAAACTTAGAACTAGAGTTAAGGTTAAGATCCCTGATTATAAGGGTGAATTAAATATAGAGGTGTCCTTAGACTGGATTAAAGGGTTAGAAAAATACCATGACATGGAAAGAATTGAGGAAACTGATCTATGAAGGGTCAAAATTGCAGCATCTAAGATGAAGTCTCATGCTGCTCTATGGTGGGAAAATCTCCAAAATGTTAGGAGAAGAAAAAGGAAAGAAAAAATCAAACTGTGGCCAAAGATGTTGAAAAAAATTGAAGGCTAAATTCATGCCCTTAGATTATCATCAGTTTTTTTTTTTGAGAATTCCAAAATCTAAAACAAAAGTAGTCCTCCATATCAGCCTATAGTGAAGAATTTTTTATGCTGCAAATCTGAACTAATTTGAAAGAAGATGATGGGAATGCAATCGCTAGATACCTTAATGGGCTTAGAATTCAACTCCAAAATGAGCTAACCCTGCTCAAAGTGAATACTGTAGATGAGGCATACCAATTAGCCTTAAAAGCAAAGGTGGTAGCAACTCAGATAGAGGAAGAGGAAGATCATCAAAATTAACTTCCAAGAGAGGGGTGGCTTTAGAGGTAGTGGAAGAGGACAACAATTTTTTTGGAGGTTAGAAACCTTTGAGGTGCTTTATTTATAGTGAGGCCCATATGGCTATAGATTTCCCTCAAAATCAGCAGGCGAGGACAACATGCTCACTTGTACAAAGTGCAATAACTAGTATTACAAAACTATATAGGAAACATCCGATAATACAATCATATTTTGGTCTCCTCAAATGGTTATAGTACAATCATATTTTGACCTCATGTAACTACGAATAAATGTTGTTTTATATAAATAAACTGGCTTTATGTAAACTTGTACTTTGGCACTTGTTCTCTTCAATTGTTTCCTATGTTGCATTTTTCGTTACTTGCTCTCGAACATCTTGCTATATTGCTTCAAATTCTTTCTTGTTCAATCAATAGCATAGAATTGTTATTGACTTATTGTTGTGTTCGATTAATACCATCCAATTGTGTTACTATATTTCTTAAAATTGTTTCTTGTTGATTCTACTATATTGCTATCTATAATGAACCTAGCTGAATAAAACCTCTATGTACAAGTCTCAAATTCCTTTCTTTTTGTTTACACTATATCTATTACTGTTCAACTCCTCTATTTTCTCTTCAACTTCTTTTTTTGGGTGTGAGTGCATGCAAGGAATAGATAAAGAAGGAAAGTAATGGTACACCTACTTACTCTTCAAGGTTGCTACTGAATGAAAATCCATATTGCTTAACTTTGTCTTTCTTAATCTGGGTAGCAAAAAATAGTGTACACTACAATGATAATAGTTAGGCAACTGATGTTATTCTCTATTATAAAGTACCATGCAGCCTCATATACAACCTTTCAAAGGTATGAATTTATGTTATACCTTCTCTTAATCCAAGTTATTTATTTACGAGACTTCTACTTAACGTTTTAACTCCCAAACTTTGTAACATGTATTAAATGTGACTATGGTCCACCAATTATACAACCAAGGCCTTAAATGTTTTATGTAATTCTAATCAAAAGACTTCTTCTCTTCATTCAAGTAACTGAACTTGAAGGGAAACACCACCAAGTATCCAAAAATTGCAACCATGATATGAAAGATTCTTGTGAGATTTGTACACACCATATAAGACCTCATATTATATGCTGTAGAAATTCATATAATATTAGTAAAGATCTATTTGTGGTCGTACATTAGTATAAGACCTCATATGATATGGTGTGTACAAACCTCTTATATGTTACTTAAATATAATAAATTAGGAACCCTAGGATGTTGTAGAAAATCCTTTAGGACTAGGGTATGTGCAAGATCATCATGGAAAAAACAGTCCCTTAAATGGTAAAAATTTCAGAAAAATCAGAGTTAGGAAACTTGACGTAAAAATTTGAATAAGTTATCTATATTATTTCAAAAATATGTAAGAATAGAATCTATATAAAATTGAATGTGGTTTCTAAACCACTAGGTTTGTTTAAAAAATAAATAAATCTATTTAGTGAAAATTTGAAATTTCAATGCAGTAGTACTTAAATTTCAGGGAAAAAATAAGAAGTAGGTGTCTGTCTGACCATCCTAACCACAATAAAATGATAATATTTTTTTGTAAGATTTTAGATATAAGTAGAAGACTCATGTCCCGATGTGATGCATATTTTTTTGTAATTTTTTCAAGTAAATACTAATTATGAATTTTTTATTAGAAATTTAAAAAATATAAAAAACTCTTATGTCTAACCACTCCAACTTGGTCAAAACTTCATGAAATCTAATTTTTCTTTTTTATCATATATTATGTGAAGCATAGAATGTGAGACATGTTTTGATTCAAAAAATGTGATACCCATTTGGCGTCATGATGTTTTTCTAATTAGTATATCAATCAAGACTTTAGTCATAATTTGAATAGAAAATGAATAATAATTACTTATTAAATTCAAAATAACTATAATTTGCATTGGTAGAAAGCTACAATCCCCTTTTAAAAACCCTTTCGTTTTATCAATTTTGGGTTAAAAAAAAAGTCGTCAACCACATACCCATCATATTGCCACTTTTTGGCCCATCATGATCCTACACATACCCACTAACTTTGACATTTGTTTGATCTATTGAAATCTCCTCCATTCTTATAACTTCCTCAAACATAGCTTGCAATACCCCTATTATTCCTAACTCTTCCATTGGATATTCTTGACTTTTTATGACTTTGTGTTGATTGTCATACTAATCTAAACCTTGGTGTCCATTTGTTGAGTATTGTTATGGAGGTTTGAAGGTCTAAAAGATAACTGAGTGCATTCATTCATGCCGCCTTGCTACTCTAAAGACTTCTTTCTATGAATGTCACATGCATTGATCATACCATGTTCTAGAAGCTTGTACAACTCTGCCCACTATAACTTGAAGGAGATCCCCATATCATTTTTGTAGGTTAACTAACCCCCTATTAAGTTCATTACATTTTTCTAGTTTCACTATTGCTATGACTGTCACTCTTGATGGGAAACTTACCCTTGGGACTTCCTTTTGATCTTTTGTAGCATGTTACTCATTTCAATGACCATTGTTTCCACTGGATTGTCATCTTATATTGGCTTTACATTTATATACAAAGCTATGACTGTCACTTATCATATTCAAGTGACATTTTCTCATAGATAGATTCCCTATTCGAAATCACTATCTTCTTAGCCTTCTATTGGTTGTCATATCTTCATTTCTTCCTTCTTGTTTTTTTTGCCATAATCCATTCTTTGTGACTGTTACTTAATATTGCAAAGTGTCAGCTTCTGATCACTTGTTCATAGAAAAAGCATCAAACTTAGCCTTGCCAAACTTATGCATTTTCCACCTATAGGTTTCTTCCATCTTTGCTTTCATTGATATGATTGTCTTCTATGTGGTCACAACAATGAAAGACTTCCTTTTCATTGGACATCAAAGATACCTTTGTTAGGCTCCTTTTGCTGCTATCAAAAACTCTGCCACTATCCTACTATGACATGCTTTGCTATACAAAATAGGGCTATAGATGCTAAAGCTTCTGTGGTTGTCTTTATGAGGCTTGATATGCTACTATTTTCATAAATATTTATGATGTATTGATAGTCTAATCACTACACAATAATCCATCATTATCACTATCTTTTTATCTTCACTTTTTTCATTTAACATATGATTGTTATATAATTCATTACTTGTAGCCTATACCCCTATCCTCATGCATTTTATGACTGTCTTTACATTTGACAATTGTCTTGACATCATGACTATCCTCTTTCTTCCCATTAATAGGTGTGTAATAATAGATCTTCCCTTTTCTCATTGGCATGCTACTATCAACAATTACCATGAATTTTCATGAGTTTCCACCCATGCATGCCACTGCCTTCCTCACTATTGATTATGCCTTCTTTCATGCCAAATATGTGCAACAAAACTCTATAAGATCACCACCCTTAACATTGTCGTACCTTTCACAGTGCCTTAAAACCTTTGTCCTTTGTATCATTATCGTCACCCCTATCCTATACACTGTAAGATTGCACACTTGTACACTGTTATAAATACATGTAGTAGGAAAAACATGTATCCCTTTCTGTAAAATATTATGTAGCTATGATCTCATTAATTTTATAGCTAGGAAATTATCACAGTAAACACAACCCATATATGTAGCTATACTGAAATACCTTAAATTATTTGGTTAAGGGATGTTTGAAAAAGTTAATTAAATAATGATTAGATTTTGTTTCCAAATCCATAAGGTTGCTTTCCTGTCATTTTAAACATATAGATATGGACTATAGAAACATATCTATAGTAGATATTTTATATTTAAGTTTTTACAGCTACAAATATGGCCTGCATTTACTGTGATAATTTGTTTTATAGCTAGGAAAAATCATATCTCTTGTTGTTAATGTACTTATAAGAAATTTACTATTAATGAAAATATTTATCTTAGAACATTTACTTATAATAGTGTGGACTTTGAGTAGTTGCCTCATATGGGCTTCGTTGAACTCTTATCTTTGGCTACCTCACTAGAAGTCATCACTACTCGTCTATGAACAATGTTAATTTTATGTTATAAATATGGACGTTCTAAATCTATGAATGTAAAATGTTTATGGATGTTCTGAATTGAAGTTACTGGTCCATAATTATGATGGTTTGATTCATAACTTTTGTACATGAACATAATCTACCTTCTAAAGTTTAGTTTTTAATATGACAACAATAAATTGCCATATTTATATACATGTTTTCCATGAATGTCTCAA